>JAPKLW010006903.1:0-16250 GCA_026898455.1 Plectranthus barbatus
AGAATCTTGAACAATCATTTTGTAATGAATGAATGTTTGGCTTGTTGCTGAGGCCTCTTTTACAATTTTACTCAAATTAGTTTCGTATAAAACTCTTGTGCTTTCTTGCTTGTTATTGATTCTATTAACTATGTACTACCTTTTATTTTTTTATTTATTTTTTGATTAGAGCTCTTTCACTTTTGAAATTAAATAGAGATTCATACACATAAATCTTTTAACTATTTATTTTGGAGCTTCACTATACTAAAAATCATTCAATTTACGGAAATTACCATTGCTAAAAATATAATTTATGACCTTGAGCATCTTTAGCAATGGATTACCACAAGAATATCTTTGTTGGATTAAACCAAGTTTTATGCATGGAATAAACCAAGTTCATGCACAGAATGAAGCTAGTTCATGCATGACATTCCAAGTTTCGGATACATGAATTGGCCAACTTCGAGATGACCTTTAATGCTCCAGATACATGAATTCATTTGTAGTAAAATGTCTATTTATTATTGTCTTGTAATTTAGTCTAGATTCATATGGATATCACCTATAAATATCCATTTTATCATTTCACTTAAAAAAATACAAGAAAAGCCAAAAGACAAAAGCTCTCTTCTCTCAAATAATTTGTTCGTGCAGTATATCATTATATATCCTACACACCAACAAATTGGTATCAAGAGCCAGTGTTGTAAAAAAATGGCAAACAGCTCGATTCACTCCATGCCTCGTTTCAATGGAGAAAAATTTAACTATTGGAGCAATCTAATGAAGTTATGTCTTGAATCTCAAGACATATGGAGTGTTGTTGAAGATGGTATAAATCTACCAGAAGATGAATCTCAATGGTCTCTAGGTGAACAAAGTCTCTTAACGTGCTCAAAAGGATAGAAAAGCTCTTTTCTAGATCTATCAACAAATTGAGATCCATGTTTATGAGAGAATCTCAAAGGCAAAAACTGCTCAAGAAGCATGGAAAATTCTTGAGACAACTTATTGCGATCAAGAACAAGTCAAGAAAGTTCGCCTCCAATCGTTGCGGGCGGAATTCAAAAAGTTGGAGATGAAGAGCAATGAGAAAATCTCTGAATATTTTACAAGGGTCACATCTCTTGTAAATCAAATGGTATCAAATGGAAAAGTGCTCGAGAATCAAATAATCATTGAAAAAGTGCTTCATAGCCTACCAACTAAATTCGATCATGTGGTAGTAGCTATCGAAGAATCTCACGATGTTTCCTGAATGACCTTGGAAAGCTTACAAGGAAGGCTGGAAGCTCATGAAGCTAGGATTATTTTGAGAAATACTCAAAATGCTTCTTTGGATCAAGCTTTGAAATCTCAATTCATCTTCACGGGAGGCCGTGGTGATAACCGTGGACGCGCTAGCGGTCGTGGACAAGTGAAAGGTGGAAGACCTACTAACAATCAGTATCAACAATCATCATTCAAAGAATATGGAGAGGTGAAAAATGATGAAAAACGTGTGTCTTTCCATTACACTCAAGGAAGGGGACGAGGAGACTATAAAGGGAAAAAACTTATATTGAGTAACATTATTGTCATAAACCTAGACACAAAATAAATGATTGTTGGGAGAAGTATCCAAATAAAAAACGTGAAGTTGGATTTGTGCATGAAAATGAAGCAGAGTGTGCTAAAACTTTGTTAATTGCTTTTGATGGAAATTGTGGGAATATTTGGTACTTGGATAGTGGAGCTAGCCGACATATGACTGGCAACAAAAGCTTGTTTTCTTCTCTTGTTGAAGCTAATAGTGGGCAGGTTACCATGGGAGATGCAAAAACTTACAAAATTCAAGGTGTTGGAGAAGTCGCCTTCATGGTATAAAATTCAAGTTGGATCAATACTAAGATTGGAAATGTCGGGAACATGTCTGAGGTATTTTATGTACCAAGATAGCAAAGCAATTTATTAAGTGTTGGGCACTTAATAAAAAAAGGGTTTTGATATAATATTTGTTGACAACCGCTGCATCATGAAAAAGAAAGATCAAATGGTAGCAAATATTATCATGGCGTCAAACAACTTGTTTCCTATTGAATTGTATGTTGATAATCCTGCTTGTTTTTTGTCTGCGAAAGAGGAAATTTCAAGTTGTGGTATGACAGATTCGGCCATCCCGATTTCCAAAGTCTGAAAGAGCTATCAAACAAGAATATTGGGCAAGGATTGCCGCAGATGGATGTCATCAATGAGGTGTGTGAAGAATGTCAGTTGGGAAAACAACACCAAGATTCATTCCCATCAAAATCAAATTGGAAATCGAACTCGCCGTTGGAACTTGTTCACATTGATATTTGCGGGCCACTTCCAGTTCCATCCCTTGGAGGTAATCAATATTTCTTGACTTTCATAGATGATTATACAAGAAAAGTTTGGGTATATATCTTGAAAGAAAAATCGGAAGCTCTTTCTTACTTTAGGAAATTCAAACTAGAAGCTGAAAATTTTTGTGGCCGTAGAATAAAGAATTTAAGAAGTGATCGTGGTGGAGAATATATGTCTAACCTATTTGAGGATTTTTGTAAAATCATGGTATTAGACATGAATTGACAGCAAGGTATTCGCCACAACAAAATGGCATCGCAAAATGGAAGAATAGGACCACCTTGGACATGGTTCGATGCTTGTTGAAGAAAAAGAACTTCTATTTGATTTTGGGGCTGAAGCAGTGTCATGTACCGTCTATTTGATTACTAGATCGCCAACAAAAAATCAGCAGAATTCTACTCCAAATGAGAAATGGTTTGGTAAGAAACCCTCTGTTAGTCACATGAAGACATTTGGTTCTCTTGCTTTTGTGCATATTCCAGATGCTTTGAGAACCAAAAGTGATGATAAGTCTAAAAAATGTGTGTTCGTTGGTTAAAGTGAAAACAAGTACAAGGCGCGCTTGGTCGCCAAGGGGTACAAACAAAAGGAAGGAGAAGACTTCAACAAGGTATTTGCTCCCGTTTCTAGACTTGATACCATTTTCTTGATTATCTCATTTGCTACTCAAAATGGATGGAAGTTGTTCCTAATGGATGTAAAACCTGCATTTTTGAATGGTTATCTGCATTAAGAAGTATGTCTTGAGCAGCCTCCAGGTTTTGTCAAAAAGGGTGAAGAACATAAAGTGTGCAAACTCAAGAAGGCATTATACGGGTTGAGACAATCGCCTTGTGCATGGTATGATCGAATTAATGATTATTTCATTAAATTTGGTTTTGAAAGATGTCCTTATGAGCACACACTTTATATGAAAAGAAATGACAAGAAAGGATTTCTTGTGGTTAGCCTTTATGTTGATGAGCTTACCTTTACTGGAAATGATATGGAAATGTTGATCGATTTTAAGAATTCTATGATGAATGAATTTGAAATGACAGATTTGGGAGAGTTGCATCATTTTCTTGGGATTAATGTTCAAAAATTGGCTTCTGGAATTCTCATTTCTCAAGAAAAATATGCGGCAGAAATCCGAAGAAAATTCAATATGGAGAACTCTAATCTAGTGTCGACTCCTTGCAATACTAGGTTGAAGCTTAGCAAGAATGGTGAAGGGAAACTTGTGAACAACACATGATAGTGATTTGGGCGGAAGTTCCTATCAAACTTGTTGGATACTCTGATAGTGATTTGGGCGGAAGCATTAATGATTCTCTAACTACCTCTAGCTATATTTTTAATCTTGAAGTGGAGCAATCTCTTAGAGTTAAGAAAAAAGTAGCCGATTGTTTCTCATTCTACCACCGAAGCAGAATACATTGCTGCCTCACCAGCTGGATGTCGATCTTTGTGGATAAGAAGTATTTTGGAGAGATTGGATTTCAAGCAAGGGCCTACAACTCTATATTGTAATAACAGCTCTACGATTTCAGTCTCAAAAGACTATTTTACATGGGAGAATGAAGCACATCAGACTTCATTTTCATTTCCTAAGGGAGCTTGTTAGTAACGGTGAAATTAACGTCGAATATTGTCCTAGCAAAGAATAACTTGCTGATATTTTCACCAAACCGCTTGGAGGACCATCTTTTGCAAGAAATGTTGCTGCTCTGGGAGTAAGAAGTAAACTTGGTTTACGGAAGGCAATGTTGGATTAAACCAAGTTTTATGCATGGAATAAACCAAGCTCATGCACAGAATGAAGCTAGTTCATGCATGACATTCCAAGTTCGGGATAACATGAATTGGCTAAGTTCGAGATGACCTTCAATGTTCCAGATACATGAATTCATCTCTAGTCAAATGTCTATTTATTATTGTCTTGTTTTAGTCTAAATTCATATGGATATCACCTATAAATATCCATATTATCTTTTCATTTCATTTTAAAAAAGAAAAAATACAAGAATAGCCAAAAGGCAAAAGCTTTCTTCTCTCAAATAATTTGTTCGAGCAGTATATCATTATATATCCTACAAACCAACAATCTCATCGCTAAAATCCTCCACACTTATAAGATTTTTGGATGGAGAAATTTTTCACAACCAGAATTAGCAATGGAAAAATCCTTTCACTAAAATTTTTAATATTGAAGATTCTAGGGAGAGATATAATCTTAGGATACGGAATAGGGATTACTAATGTTGATTAAAAAATTAATTTAAAAAATATATATATTACTTTTAATCCATTTACCCTTTGAACCGACACGTGGACCTATTCATTCTTGTTCGAGTATATTTCTTGGATGAGAAATTCTCCCTTCTGGCTTAGTTTCATATGAGAAAATGGATCATTTCTTTTAAAAGAGATCGAGGTTGCAAGATATTAAATCATGTTTAAGAAAGAAAATGACCGGCTTATGAGTTTTTCCACTGCACCTAGGGATGGCTAGAAGACATTGGTGTTTTCTTTGGGTAATTAATATTTGTCTTGTTGGTCTCGAGATCAGAGTAAGTATAAAGTGCAGCAGAAGTTTTCAGATCAAACTTGCACTCACAAACTGATGGTTCTTAACCAGTTTGTGTTTCTGAAAACAGTTCATCAGCGAGTAGGAATTTAATTCTTCAGTTTTAATATACTACAACACTAGATTATGTTGAGTTTCAAAACCCTTACACAAGAGTAAAATTCTATAAAGAACAAGGATTTATAGAGGTTCGGATAACGCCTCCAACATCCTCTCTTCAGACCGTGATCTTGAAATTCACTAAGTCTACGTTACAAAATGATCTCGCAATTTATCGCTAGCTCGTGTACCAATCCATTAGCTCACTCGTACAGGCCTCTGGTTCCTTTGGCTTCGCTCTCTCACCCTTCTACATTCTATGAAGTACTAACTAAACATTACAGTACTGATCCACCTTACAAGCCTAGCATCGTGCTTATGGGAAAGGTTCCTGCCAACTGCCTCAATCCGGAGGATGCAAAAGCTTCCCAAAACCAAAAGAGTGAAACAACTTGGCACAGCCACTCACGAAAATAATTTTTTGGTAATTAAATTGCAAGTTTTTCAAATAATATCTAACAAATCAAATTTATGACAAAATTGGCTCCGAAACAAGTATGATAGAAAATCATAATAAATTAATTCATAACCAGTTTTATATTAATTAATTGTAGTTATTGGATTGGTATAATTAGGAAATGGGACGTTGTATATGTAAGTTTGGCTATGATTTTCATTAATTATATCATTTTTTATAATATTGAAATAATTCTACTGTTCAATTTGGGTAATCGGTTGATGCATGTTTTGATTTTGTTATATTATGTGAGCGGGCGTTTAACATTTGTACTAAATTGTTGAAATAATAAATATTGCAATAATTTTTATTTAGAATTCTAATGATTTATATTCGTTGAATTGTATACAATCTTCATGCAGACCATATATGTCTCAAATAATCAATTTAGGCAAATAAATCAGTATCAAATTGCATGTGTACTATATTGACCAAAAAAAAAGATTTATTTGACCAAAATCAATAAACTTTTTAATGCTCCAAAGTTTAATTGTGTCCTTTCACTATATATTGATAGTTCTTGCTCTTTATAATGTCATAAGCAAAATCAAGAAAAATATAAAAGATAAAATGTCTAGTGCATACTTTCTAATGTTGTTTTTTAATTTATGCCTTTGGCTCTTTCCATCACCCTTTCTCTTGCTCATAATTTAGATGAGAATTTAGATTTCTTGTATTCTTCTATTAGTGAAAAAGACGACATCCTAAGTGATGAAGAGGTGAAGTGGGGTCTCCATTTGCCAAGTCCAATTATATTTCCCAATACTCCTCTTAGTCGTAGACCTAACCCTAACGCTAGAAACCACCATCACCAAGCTCCCCCCTCAAGCTTACTATACTCATTCTCCAAGTCCATCCTGGAACAAACACCAAGCTCCCTCGCCTCAAAGACATCATGCTCATTCTCCAAAATATCGTGATTATGAGCACTCTCATCCTCCTAGCCCAAGATATCAACATCATCATGCTCCCTCCCCTCAAGGGCATCATACTCATCCTCCAAAACGCGATGGCCACAAGTATGCGCATCCTCCTAGCCCTAGCCACCAACCTCGCCTAGCTCCCTCCCCTCATGGACACCATACTTATCCTCACAAGCATGCTCATCCTCCTAACCCTAGACATAAACCTCACAAAACTCCCTCCCCTCGAGGACACCATGCTCATCTTCCAAAACACCGTGGCCAGCATGTTCATCCTCCTAGACCTAGCCATTGTTCGCGTGTGTGAAACACACTAGTGCAAGTGCATACTATCACAAGTAATATAAAACGGAGTATTCTCCGAGTATCGATCCACAGGGAAGGGTTAAAGGTGCACAAACACTCAACTCGGTTTAATTGATGGGGAAAAATGATTAGGTTTGTTTAATTAATCTAAGCATGAGTTAATAAGGTAATGACAATAAACATAAAAACAGGGGATGACCAAAAACAGGCGAAAAATGGGAAAAACCGGATCGGACAAATTCTTTTTAATCGATGAGAGAAACGACCTAGGCTATGGAATCACTGGCTACAGATATTATGCTACAGCATCGCGAACAGCACAGAGTAAAGTTGCTGCCTAAACATTGTTCTCAACTAGATTTTCCAAAATAGGTGAGATAGCCTTTTCTAAATTAAACTAACATATTCCTATGCCCCAATTCAATTTAAATTCAACACCATTTACTACTCTCCTAGGCATTTTAGCAAACACAAAACCACATATTCCTATGCATGAAGTGTGTAATATTTGGGACTTCTACTCTTAGTCTCAATTTTTTCAAATCTAAACTAAGCATGAACCACAAACATTCAAGTTCCCACAAGAGTTGTGATTTATGAATTAAACCACCAAAATATTCAAAACTCCATTCCATTCACAATGCATAACAATCGGTTCAACTCAAGCAAGTTCATCCATAGCCATGGTCAACTAAATTAGCTCATATGTACAAAGATTGGAGCTGAAATCATCTCTCGCAGCTTAAAACTCATAATTAAAATCTCAAAAGCTAAGATAATAGGATAAGAAGAGACTCCCCCTTCGATCCACCAACAAGAGGAATGATTTCTCACTCTCGAGCTGGTGTCCACGGAGGTTGAGCTGCAGCTTGTCCCCCTTCTCCTTCGACTTTCCTCCCAGCTGCTCTTCTTCTCCCCCAGCTGATTCTTGCGGAAAATGTGAGCTCCCCCCGTAGTGTGTGGTGAAAAAAATGTAAGAAGGGGCTCCTTTTCTCTCCTCAAAAAGTAGTATTTATACCTCCCCCAATTTTAGGTTTCCCTTTTTGGCAACATTCCCATATTGTCCTCGGAGAAAATGGATGAATTTCAGCTGTTTTCGCACTTTCCACCTCAGCAAAATGAGTTTTTCCACGTCATCCCGCTGCTTTGACTTAAGTTGACTGGGAGTTAGTTCAGCTCAGAATGCTACAGCATCTGCTTCCTTTTGCTCCAGCATAGGCTTCAAAAACATAGCAATTTTCTGCACGGCAATTCCAGTCCAAATTCTCCAAAAACATCGTTATTTACTCCAAAACACGAAATAAACATGAAAGGACTCGAATAACTAAATACAAGACTAAAACAACATTTATTTGGTTAAACATAGACGAAAGACTCTCTAAAACGAACTAAAATCAAGAGAATATAACTCTTTTTCAAGAGTTATCACCCCCCCCCCCCAAACTTAGCCCGTTGATCGTCCTCGATCAACAAAAAGAGACAAACTGACTCGAAAGACAAACAAGTTGGAATTTCAGTCACGCTAGCTCATGCTCTTGCACTTCTCAGCACAGTTGAAAAAGATTTAGGATTCAATCATCAAAATAGTATCAACTCATCTCAAGACTCTTCCTACTAGTTTAACATCTCATTTCTATCATGCTTCAGCATCTGAATCTCAAAACAGCACAGCACATCATTACAATGCCAAGTCAAAATGATGAAAACTAACTCCATAACTCAAGTGATGCTCATGATCATCATGCTTACTTATTTTGACTTCAAACTACTCATAGCAACCTCTTCACTAATGGAAATTATACCACAAAGGATCAAAAGGACTTTATTGGCTTGTAATGTGGGCTAAGGTTATGGTAGGGAAATTTTTTTTGGATAGAGTGATTAATTCGAGAGCACCAATGAGTTCTACCACTTATTTAGAGGACTTAAACAATTAAAACCACAATCCCCAAGTGAGAGAAATAATGCCCCTATCATTACACAAAATGAAATAGCAAAAACAAAAAGAAAATCCTTATTTCATTTTTTTCGACTTATTTTGGGTATACAATTGCCACACATTTTTTTCGACGTATATCTCCTTTCCATCTTTTTTTCAGTGTTTTTTTTTATTTTCTCGATTATTTTCTTTTTTTTCTTCTTTCTTTTTTTTTCGATTTTTTTACGCACACCAAAATAACAAGAAATGAGATATTAGCTACATTCCCATAGTAGAGCGAAACAAAAATCCTAAACAAACCCAAAACAAATCCTAAACAAACCCGAAATGGGAGCACACCCCCCCAAACTTAAGGACAGACATTGTCCTCGATGTCGAAAGGCCGAACTCACATAGGTGCTCACGATGAGGATCAAGAAAAAGAGAATAAAGGATAAGAAGGCTAAAAAGATAGGTAAAGAAAGAAACAAAGCTAAGGCTCAAAATAGGGTGCAAATGTTAATTAAAATTGAAAGAAACAATAAAGGCTCAAAATGAAACAATAATGGCCTAAATCATATCCAAAGTGATATAAAAACACATTTCGCCTCAAAGCAACTACAAGCAATCGAAGGTAAGCACTCGCACATGCAAAACCAAGACATGAAACTAATAAAGAACAATCGACCAAGCAAGGTAATGAGGTTTTCGAAACAAACATTTTCATTCCACGAGATCAGATGGAAAGCACGTCAAGAATTAAAAAATTAAACCTAAGGAACAATCGAGAGATGAGAATCAACAAATCAACAATTAAATCCATGAACAACAAAGAAACAGAAGAAATCATCATCGAAGTAAAGCTGAGCAGAACGACAAAAAATCCAATAAAAACTGACACAAAAGGAAAGGAAACCGAATAAGCATAATCACCCAAAACAGCAAGAATAAAAGCATCAAGTACCAGCTGAAACTCCAACACGAGTATATAGTATTTAGTACAGACCCAAAGTGAATATGAACAAAATAAAGTCAGTGTTAAGGGAGGATAAGGTGGAGGAAGAACCATAAACAGTTATTTTCCGGTTGGAGGGATTCCCATTGTTCGTCCTCTTCTTGGTGATGGAGGTAGGTGTTGTAGGCAACTCAGAAGTTGCTGCAGCATCAGTGTTAGCAGCAGGTGTCGCTGAAGGTGGATCTTGAGCAGGGGAGGTAACCTTTTTCTTCCCTTTCTTTAGAACGGTAGCAACAGTTGCTGCAGCATCCTTTGCAGCAACAGGGGTAGCAGTGGGTGGGTCCTGTCACACAACTCTCCAAAATACCCTCTCGATCCAAGTGATTTTGCACGTCTTCCATCGCCTCGTTGACTTGCTACCCCCAAACTTGGTTGTACAAGAGTTCTGAAACTCACAGCACTATTGCAAAAAGATTCATCGATTTAGCTTTTTTTTTTTGTCCCTTTTTTTTTAGTAAACTCACAAATTTAGCCAAAACTAGGGAAGCATGAAATTAAACTAGGCATAAATTTAGAAATGCAAGAAAGGAAACTAAACTATGCATAATAAAAATAATCATGAACCATCCAGTAGAGTGGATAGCTCATGAGTACCTCAAACATAAGCATCAACTAGGGTAGTGTTGGCCTTCTCCCTGCTGAAGGCTCCACTAAATTCTTCCTCAGCATTATCATACAGCAGCAACCTCAACTCATCAAATTCATTCAGCTGCAGCATCCTATCCGTCCAAGCTTCCTTCAAGTTCAGATTGAGTTGCTGCAGCATAGAGATCAACACTTCTTCATGTTCAGCTCCCAAGTTAGAAGAAAAGATAACCGGAAGAGTGTCCAACTCCCCAAGGTAGACATAATTGAGATGGGAAGGTAACTGCTTCAGCTCTAATTTTGGTGGACACATAGCAGATGGCTCGAGGACCTTGAACTCCATTTCATTGAGCAGTAATGGCTCAAAAACAATTATGCTGCAGTTTTCAATCTGCTCCAGTTCTGATGCTTCAGCATCCTCAATCTGCTCACAATCTTCCTGCTTTGTCTCTTCCACAAGTGCATGAGGTACATCAATCTTCGAACACCCTTCTTCACCATTAGGGAACTTCTGGCATTGATCCTCTTCTTTATGTTTATTCAACCTTTGAGGGAAAGGTGGTAGAGGTATATATTTCCGAGCAGCAACTTGCTCTTTCAGTACTGCAGCATCAGCAACAACTTCCTTCTTTTCTTCCCCTTCTCAGCTTCACATTCAGCATGTTTTTCCTCCATTTGGATTGAAGAGGGCTCAGCTTCATCCATTTTTGCAGGTGCTACCTCTTCAAGCACCTTTCCACTCTTCAATGTTATGGCCTTGCCTTGTTCTTCATCTTCTCTTGGGTTCACCATGTCACTAGATATATCCTCTTGTGGCCAATTTCTCAACTGCTGCCCCTTTTGTACCTCCAGATTGCGTAAAGTAGCAACTTGGTTTTGAAGAATTGCCTCTTGGCTTTGTGCACTATCTTCAATTCGCACTAAATACTCCCTCAGCATTGCCTCAAGTGAGGTGTCTTGCTGCTGCAGCAACTGCTGTTGTGCTGGTTGCTGATTTTTGTATGGTATCTGCTCAAGTTGCGGCTTCTGATAATGAGGAAATGTAATCTGGTTCTGCTGCTGCTGATTTGACCTTGCTGCAGCTTCTGGTGCAACCCAAGAGTAATTCGGGTGTTGTTGCCATCCCGGGTTGTACGTGGTTGAATATGGGTTATGTATGCTGCCCCATTGATGTCCCGCATAGTTCATCGAGTCAGGATTGAATTGGCAATCAGAGAATAGATGTTCTCCATCGCAATAAACACAGGACACAACCCGAGGTAGTTCCAGCATAGCACCAAAAGTCATACCTATTCAAAAACAACACAGCACATATTACTTCACCGAGCTCCCTCCCCTAAAGGACACCATGCTTATCCTCCGAAGCACCATAGCCACGAGCATGCTCATCCTCCTAACCCTAGCCACAACCATCACCAACCTCCCTCTCCTCAAGGACACCATGCTCATTCTCCAAAACACCATGGCCACAAGAGCGCTCATCCTCCTAACCCTAGCAACCAACCTCACCAAGCTTCCTCCTCTCAAGGACACAATGCTCATCCTCCAAAACACCATCACAATGAGCATGTTCACCCTCCTAGCCCTAGAGCTAGCGACCACCATCACCAAGCTCCAACCCCTCATGGTCACTATACTCATTCGCCTAGTCCATCCCAGCACAAACACCAAGCACCCTCGCCTCAAAGACATCATGCTCATTGATAAGCTCATATTTATACTCACTTATCTATATTTTTCTCCATTGTTTCAAGTGTTTTATATTATGTTTTTACTTATTATTGTGCATGAGTCTATTTTGGAGGGTGTTATGCCTTTGATGGGTGATTTTTGCAGGTTTTAGGCCAAATTCATTGGAAATCTGTAACGAAAGCAGATGATGTTCAAAGGAACAGTAACGACTTCTTCCACAGATGGAATCTGAACTAATGGAATACATAGATGGAAATATCTTTGAGTTAGCTTTCCAACGCAACTAGAATCGGGTCAATCGGAGTTCAGGAGCAAAAGTTATGGCCAAAACCGTGAGACTGCGCAGACAGATGTTTCTGTGTCGAGAGACAGGATTTGTGTTGATCGACACGAAGGCCTGAAAAGGCTGTTTTAGGCCTGTTTTGGCAGTTTTTGCTATTTTTTCCCAATACTCAAATTAAGTCTTTTCCTCCCTCTAGAAATATGAACTCTTAGGCACGAAAATTACACTGTTTTTATCTTGGTTTTTATGCATTATTACACTTAGAATAATTGAGTTTTGGAGTTTTTACAAGACATTCAAGGTTCCTCTTTATTTGTAAGTCAATTAATTTAATATTTTCTTTTATTCTAGTCATGATTTGTGGCTAGAACCCTAAACAGGTTCTAGGGTTATGATTTCTTTTCTGATTCATGTTTAATTGATATCAACTCTTGAAGCATGATTTAATTCTCTGATTTAATTTTATAATCTAGATTAAAAGAAGGACCGAGAGGTGAATTGAGATCTAGGTTTAAAGTTAATAGTTGATGGATCGAGAGATGAAAATTATTAACAGGAAGAGAGAATTAATTATGTTTGTTTTCTGTCTCAAAAGGAATAAACCTACATAGGAATAATTAGATAATTATGAGATTGATTAATTTGGTGTTCTTGAGACCGAGAGGAGATAGTCACTAATTAATAATCTAGGATTTAATTGTCTGACCAAGGAATTTAATCCATAAAAATCTATGTTTTCCCCATTGCTGAGTTGATTGATAGTTACATGTTGATGATTAGAATATCTGCCCTAGCATCTGTGCTTCTCTTTATTGTTTTCAAAACTCTTTAATTTCTTGCAATTGTTATTTTTAAATTCACAAACAAAACTCTTCTAAAAATTGGTTCACTCAAACAGCGAATTGATAAACTGTGTCCAGTACATGAGATGACTTCGTTGCACTATCCCTGCAGGTTCGACTAGCCTTCGGGTTATTATAAATTTATTTGTTGTTGTATTTTACAGCTTTATCACTCATCCTCCAAAATATCGTGGCCACAAGCACTCTCATCCTCCTAGCCCTAGCCACCATCATCATCAAGCTCCCTCCCCTCAAGGACACCATGCTCTTCCTCCAAGATATAATAGTCATAAATACGCCCCTAGAAACCACCATTAGCATGTGCATGCTCTTGCTCCTTTTCAACCATTAAACACCCATTTTTCACTTAAACCTAAGAGAATCTTGAATGTATGATGGTCTTAAGAAATAAGAGTTTGAGAGAATTAATGTAATCCAAGTCATCCAATATAATAAAAGTTTGACATTTTATTCATTCTTTTTAATTTCTTTATTATATGCATATCTACTGCAATTTATAGAAGTACTTGTAGTTATCTTTTAAAATAGAATTTGCTCGTTCAAAGAGCGTTTTTCAAGAACAAAGTAACTATAATTTTGGTCAAATATCTAACAAAAAAAATAGAATTGCTATGACAGAAAAATAATTTACTTGGTTCAGTAGAATTATATTTTCTAAGAAAAGAAGATACAAACAATACAATTTCGGTATAATATTGAATTATAATTGAATAAATGAATAGCTACTAATGGAAGGGAATAATGAGATATAAATTAAATAAGTTTATTTTATTTGAAATGCTTTATTTGAAGAAACCTAATTGCATTCATTTTAACAATGGTTTTATCATTGATTGAAATACGTACGTTTTATAAACCATCGACATGAACAAATAAAATTATATTCTTTATTTTTTCATATGATTCAAATCCCTTTATTAAAAAATATTTGTAGTGGTAAAAAATTAACAATGTTATTATCTTTTTATTCAACTCCAAGACTTTTGGAATCGAGCCACCTTAATAGATTCAAATATATGTAAATAGTCAGATTGATAATAAAAAAAATATTAAATGACCACTCTTATATATACATTCAAATAATGGTCAAAATTATGTGAAAGGATAAAAATATCCCTATTCTTGACCTCATATTTTTAAGATTGTGAGTTTTATAAATCAACATCTCGTTTTACTCAAATTAGATGTTAACAATATACATTTAACTTATTCCTACAAACATTATTTCTACTTTTGAACTTATAAGTACAATAATTTATAAACAAATTAAAAATTTTTAATTTCAGTAAAATAAGATTAACAAATAAATTCCACTTATAAATTAATAAAAAATACGTTTGCAACTCCAGACTATTATATTTGCTAATGTTCAAGCCTTTTTACATTTAATTTTGAAATGTTAATTTTTGTTAATTAAGTTATAAGTTCCATCATAATCAATCTAGTTTAATGGACTACAAGAATTAATAATTTTAAAAATATAGCACGCAACAAAAGCAACTTTTTGAAGCCACTTTTGATCTTTTAAATAGTGTATAATAATTGTATGAGTCTTTTCAGCACAACTGAAAGTGAAGCATACAATTATAAATTAATTACGAGTTCATTCAAATAGGAAGAGCTGATTATTTCAGCTAAAAAGTTAAGTTGGACTAAGTGAAAATTAATAATCAGCTTACACCATAAAAAAGAGATGATTAATCCCGAAATCTGTGGTACGAGTTTGTGAGAATTCTTCATCTCCCTCCAGTCAACATAAGACTGTGATAACCTGAGCTTTCATACCTCACATTTAAGCTACTACCTTCACCATTGGAAGAGGGATTCAGTTGTACACTTTTGCCCAGGCCCAGCAAAGGCTCCATTTCTTGATCTATTCTAGCCCATGGCTGCTTTCTCTCAAGCATCAAACGTTCTAGTTCCATTGCCACTTCTTTCATGGTGGGTCTGTCTTCACCTCTCACTTTCAAGCACCCTTCTGCAAGCCTACAAACTTCTGATATTTGTTCCTCATTATTTCCATTTTGAACAATGTTAACATCAAGTATCTCAGACAAGAGATTTTGCTTCAACATGTGAAGAAAAAAGTTGGAAAGATTCATCTCTTCAACTGGCTTGTTAGAGCTTATAGCTTTACGCCCGGTTAGTAGTTCCAAAAGGACTACTCCGAAGCTATAAACATCGCTCTTCTCTGTCAACTGGTTTGTCTGCATGTATTCAGGATCCAGGTAGCCAAGCGTGCCTTGTACTATAGTAGATAGTTGAGTGACATCCAAAGGAAACAATTTCGAAGCACCGAAATCAGACACTTTAGCTGTGAAATCATGGTCTAATAGGATGTTGTCTGACTTGACATCTCTATGTATGATGGGAGTAGAAGCTGAAGAGTGCAGATATGAGAGTACACCAGCAGTTTCTGCAGCAATCTTTAAACGCATGTCCCAGTTCAAGAAAGGCGCCTTGGCCTCATCGTGTATGTGTGCTGAGAGGGCTCCATTTCTGATGAATTCGTACACCAGAAGAGGGACTTCGGTTTCTAGGCAGCATCCGTGGAGCCTGACTACATTTCTGTGGTTCACTTGAGATAGAACAAACACCTCGTTGATGAACTGCTCAATTTGGGTTGGATCAACTCTTTTTGACTTCTTGATGGCTACCACTCTGTTATCTTGTAAGAAGCCTTTGTAGACGGTGCCAAAGCCCCCTTGACCAATGATCATGCTAGTGTGGAACTCTTTTGTAGCCTTTTGTAGATCAGATGATGTGAAGATTTCCACCATATTGGGTGATCTTCCGGATCTAGTGAGTTTTTCTTGTAATAAAATGCCACCGTTTTGAATGAAGTACTTCTCCCTCATTTTTTTCAGTGATCTTCTCTTGAGCTCCAAGCAGAATAAGGTAGCAGCAAGTAGAAGAGTTGTGATCCCAAAGGCGATCCCTGTTTCAATAAGCCAACAACAAATACTTATGCAGTAAAGAATTCTTAAATATGGAGATATATAGTATTGGGTGTTATTTGGGGAGACACGGGATTGGAAACAAGAATTTAGACAATCTACTAGCATGAAATATGTTTTTTTTAATTTACCAATTAAGATGTAGGGGACAATCGTCTTGTTCGGCTTCTTGGTGCAGCCGTCTGGACCTCTTCCATTTCCATGGTATCCATTTGGACAAGAACATGT
>JAPKLW010006904.1:0-16248 GCA_026898455.1 Plectranthus barbatus
CAGATAACTGTGAGCCCTCTAGCTGCCATGTCTGCTGCAGAAATAGACAGCCAAGCTTACTTTGCAGAGTGGCTGCCTGCTCTCAATCAATGTTTCTCTTATTCGGTGGTCTAATACCTGTAAGTTCTTCACCTTCTTTTACTTACTTTTTTTTTTTTTTTTTTTTTAAATGGTGTTTTGCTTTCTATTTTATGAATTCTTTTAAATATATTTTAGTTTGTTTGTTATCAATATTTCTTTTTGTAGCATATACTATTATTTGGGCATATGTATTCATTTTCCAGTCAACTAATAAGAAGGGAGGTGAGAATATGATACTCATGGTCAAGCCTACGAATATAACATAGAATTTAAATATTGTATATTGAGGTGGTCTGGCGGTGAGAGTAGCGTTGAAGGGGGGTAAGACCATCGCCAAGAGTCCCTCCACAACTAAAAAATAACATCAATATTACTTTTATTTTTTATTTTATTTAATTATATCAAATCTCAATAAAACTATATTTATTACTTTCTCTTTAAAACATTCTATTTTCACTAATTTATTTTATTTACTATGTTTAAATAATAAGAGTGTAATTTATTTTATTAAATAACAAATTTTTTAAAGAATTTACTTAAAATATATAATATTATTAATTATATTATAATATAAGATATTATTGGTTTAATTCTCAACGTGCGGTGGAAATCTAAGTATTCAACTAAAATGTTACATTATATTAATTTAATATAAATATTATTTTGATTAAAATAAACAAATTCATACAAACATCATATTAATCTAAACATAAATTATTGAATTATGTTAAATAAAATATTTATTTTGTGTGATTTTATTTAATCTTTGAAAAAACAACTTATTTCATTTGAATTCTAATTATTCTTGATTTTAATTAAATAATTTAAAATCCGAGAATAATATTTTATATATAAAAAATACATTACTGTGTTTTATTCCCTAATTAATTTAATATCTTTGTTTTAAGGCCAAGGGTCGGAGTTGAGCAAGAAGGCGCCCAGGTCAAAAACATTAAAGTCTCCAGATTTAAAATTAACCACATTTCATTGATACTGCCATGCACTCTCTCTAGGTTGTCTCTAGAAATGTATGCTTTACTTTTTTCTCAACCCTTTTATGCTGAAAATTTTCAGTGGAATAAATGCCACAAACCTTCACTAAGACTGAAAATAATGGCGATCGAGTTGCTTGTGGTCTCTGCTATATGTATAAATAAACCAAAAAAAAAGAAAAAAATATTATGAATTTCAAATAATGCAACCGACCGAACCAATCACAACATGCCACTTGTATTGTTTTATGTTTTGTTAGAAATTGATCTATGTTTTATATAATACCATAAAAGTAAATAAAATTGATATATGATATATTTATTATTTGATTTTAAATTAATATATATACTACATCATATTGATTGATCTACACTATTCATAAAAAAATAATCAATTCGAACCGTCCGTAGAAAATACAATCTATGTCAATCTGATATCATTTTATTTTACTTGATCAATGAAATTTACTTTTATTTAATCCCCTTACAAAAATTTATATTTTTATTATTTTAATTACAACTATTAATTTTAATTTTATTTCCTTACAATAATTTATAATTTTTATTATTTTAATAATAATTATTTTTGAAAAATAAAATTTAAAAAAGATTATATATAATATTGTGGTTCGGTGGTTGCTGATAAAATATGTAAAAGTGTTGTAGTTGGGTTGTAATGATATTAATGATGTGGAAGAAAGAGAAATTAATTAAATATTAGATGGAGTGAATGATTGAGTGGTTGAAGTGATTGCTATTAGAGATAGTCTAGCATAGGAAAATGGTTTTCTGGTTTAAAGTCTCTTTTCTTGCTTGTAACATAGTAATTTTTCTCAAAGCATTTATATATGCTTGTGTTTTAATATTTGTCATGATTTGTATTATAGAGTGGTGATCATATGAAAATAATTTTTACTATGAGAAATGTGAATAAATCTCAGTCCTCTATTTTAGCATATCAACGCTCAAGATTTAAAAATTTTCGTATTCATTTTTTGTATATATTGTGCATTATTCGATTTTAAGGATAATTTTGTAAGATTTTTTCTCTATCCTCTAACTAAAATTCTTAAAATTTTAAATATCATAACTCACTCAATTTAAATTCATTTTTCATGTATTATATATCAAATTAAAGATAATTTAATTATCTTTCAAACAAAATCCTTGTTGGATAAATTTAGAGGACGAAAACTTTAACGCAAAAAAAAAATAGTGATTCTATACATAAATCTCGTAACAACACATTGATTTTCGTAAAATGCACGAAAATATACCTTAAATGCATGATATCGTACTTAAAATGCACAATATAATGCATAAAATGCATTATACTTCTTCAGAAAATGCATATTATATAGATATATAATGAACAATTTAAAGATAAAATTATTTCGTGGTTTATTTCGATATATGAATGATCGTCATGACTCAAATAAAATTAAAATTTACACGTTAACTTTTAATATAAACTTGAATTATTTTAATGATGCTGAAATAAGATTATGATTCTTTTGAGTAGGCATGTCAAGAACATTCAAATAAATTAAGGATAGATATATTTCAATTTTGAAAATCAAATAATCTTTATTATTTATAATAATATTTCCATATCAGATTAGATATGGATATCCAGATTTTGATACATACAATATTTCCTTATTAGAGAGATAAATTTTTTTCGTAGTGAGATATAATGCACGTTTCCTTAGATAAAATGCATGAATGCTAAGATAAAATGCACAATATTGAAGATAAAATGTCGTATGTAGAGATATAGAGCATTTTATTTTGCAATGTAATGTTAATGCAGGATATTGACGTTAAAATGAACAAAATCTTAGTTAAAATGCAGGCTTTAAAATTATCATTCATTGTATATAATTACTATATTATCCTTTAATGTAGGATAATCAACCAAACTGCACATGAAATTAAATACATCTTGAGCGTTAAAATGACAAGATCAAATACTGAGATTTATTCTCATTTCTCATACTAGACCTTATTCTCATCTGATCGCTACCTTTTTAATTATATCTCCTTAATTATGCAATATTTAGATAAATATTTTTAAAAACCTGTAATTACACACATTACACAACTCAAGCGTCAAGCCCGTTCGGCTAAGACTACATCTTCCAAGGATCAAATTCCGAACCCTAACCAACAAAGAAAAAGAAAAAAAAATGTGAATTGCTTTTAAGGTAACATACTTGACAAATTATTTAAATGTGAATTGATTATGTGACTTTTGTATGTTTTAACATGAAAAATAATAAATATACATAAATAACAAAGTTTATGTTTTGTTCTATTATAATAGTAAAATTCATACACCATAAACCTAATGAACTGACAATTCAACTTCTGTCCATGCACTCAAATTTCTCATGCCAATCAACTCAAGCTTTTCTAGTGCTGGAAACACGACAATCATTGACTCCTTACTGTCATCATCCCCTTTAATGCCGTAGAATGAAGACCCAATACATTCTACATTCTTAAGATGGTGCAAATAAAGATACTTGAGGAGCGGCAAGTGCCCCATCATCGGGATTTCCTTGCATTATGTACAACTCGAGAGTTTTACCTCTATCAAATTATCAAGTCTTATCCACCGATCTTCTCTCACTTCCATCTTCAATGTCCACGATGGGAAACTGTTGCCTTTGAATCCTTGAATATCTATGCTCTCCAAATTCCGATGAGGTTGTAGACCTTCCAACACATTTTCATCATTACTCGCATCATCTTCTCTAGACTCATTCCACACCAGCTTTATCTTGAGAACGTTTTCCTTCTGAAACAAACTTGCTTTTTGTGCCTCTTCCTTATTACGAACCTTTTCTAGGTTATGAATACTTATCTCTCCTTTCAAATTCACCAAGCTTCCGAGTTCCATAATTCCACAGCCCTCCTCACCGCTCACTCGATAGAATGGCAGAGTTTGAAGAGAAGTCAGTTTTCCAATCTCTGGTGGCAATTCTATATTGGGAATATATAAATGCCTTAGGTTAACCGCCAAGAACTTAATTGTATGCGGCAGCTTTCTCAAACACCCTTCACCACCATATTCCACAGTCGCTCTCAATGTCTGAAGGTGAAATAGGTCGCCGATAGAGTCTGGTAAGCATTCCAAACCAGTGTTAGAAATGTCGAGAAGCCTCAAACTAATAAGTTTTCCAATCTCTATCGGCAATTCTTTCATTTCACCATCATTCAAAATCAAAACATGAGGGCGAGTCAAGTTTGAAATCATGCTCGGGGAGATCTTATCACTGAAGAATAATGCACGCAAATGTTTGGCATGCTCTTCAGATATAGGAGACAATTCATCTTTAAGAGGTTTTGATATGTATCTAACTTGCTGAGCGCCTTCATCCAATCTAGGATTCAAAATAGATGAAGCTAAATCATGCACAAGGTCATGCATGCTAAAACCATGTTGATATCTCTCATGAACTTGTAATAAGGAGCTTCCTAGAAGGGCATTAAACACAATGTTTCCAACATTCTCCATATCTCTCTCTTGATGAGATTGAAGAAGTCCTTCTGCCATCCAGAGATGAATCATCTCATCTTTTTTAATCAACCTGCCTTTAGGGAGAATAGAACAATATGCAAAGCACTTCTTCACTGATGGCGATGGCAAATTGTCAAAGCTCAATCTGAGTATCTTTGAGATATTATTTTCATTTCCTCCAAAATCCGAAAACCATTTCTTTTCAATTGAGCACCATTCATTCTCGGATTTGCCGCGTAAAAAGCTCCCCACTACTTTGGCTGCTAACGGCAATCCTCCACATTTTCTTGCAATACTTGCTCCAATGGACTCAAATTTGGAGGAAATGCTATCTTCTCCAAAAGCTTTAGCTTTGATTATGCACCAACATTCGTGTTCAGACAGAACTCCCAATTCATGAGCATAATTTGTTTTTGCAATTGAAGCAGTATTTCCTTTTCTTGTAGTAACAAGGATGATATTTCCCTTTGCTGGACTAATTGCTTCCAAAGAAGTAATAAAATTATCCCACTTGTCCCTATCTTCATTCCAAACATCATCCAACACAAGCAAGTATCTTTTCTTTTCAAGTTTTTCTTGAAGCTCTCTTAACAAAACTTCCCTATTTCCATCAACATTTTTTCCTGTTAATGATAAGAAAATGCTCTTGAATATGGTCTCCGGAACAAAGTTCTCAGAAACATAAACCCAAATACGATTCTCAAAATGAGAAATAATGCTCCTATCATGAAATACTTTCCTGGCCAGCGTCGTCTTCCCCAATCCGCCCATCCCAACAATGGGAATCACAGATAACACTTCCTCGGTTGGACTATTGATCACCATCTCCACTATTTTCCTGGCATCATTCTCTCTTCCAATAAAAACTGGATCTTTAGCAAATGAATCAGTTTCCCTGGATGCCGAAGCTCCTGTTCCGGCTCCAAAAGCAGGCGCACCCTCTATTCTCCTCTGAAGGTCCAACCGCGTCGTCGCCTCATCGTTAATTGATTTCAACTGACCCTCGACGTCCTTGATTTTCAGAGCCATCCTGCGACGGAATGCAAAAGAAGTACAGTTGGGGAAGAAGCATCTAACCTTTTTCTTGATTTTGCTGCCTCTCCGCACCTCCTTGCGAAGGAGTTGATAGTTGATCTCATCAAATAAGAAGTCGGCATCGAAAGCCACAGCTTCGAGCTTCCTCAGCCAACGGGAGACGTGTTTGTTGGTGACTACCTTCGTCTCTGCGTCTTCCAAGAGATCTTGAATCATGGCGGCAGATTCTTTCAGCTTTTGCAAGTCTTTGCCGAAGTTCCTGACGAGCCTGATCTCTTCCGCAGAAACTGAGATCAGTTTTTGCAGCAGAACTTCTATGGCGACTCCGACAGCAGCTTCAGCCATTTTTTTGGAGAAATGAGAGATGATCGGAATGTCAGATCAGACTTCAGAGTGTAGAGAGAGAAAAGGTGAACGTAGTTTCAAACTTTCAACTTGGTAGAAATCGGTAGGCATTAGTCATAAAAAATTAGAATTTGCATAATAATTGCATGATGACACAATTCCATGACCATTACACTTTAATTATTGCAGGTTAACGTGTCACTCTTTCGTGTTCCTTTTTTATTTAAATTATAATAAATTACTCCTACTAAATAAATATATAAATTCATTAAAAAGAAGCTACTGATAAATGTTAGATTAACTCTTAATAATTAAAAATACCACTTTCTATAAAATACATATCAAAAATACCCTCTTTTATAAACACATCTCAATTATACCCAATATTTGACTTTTCCATGATTTTAAGATTTTAATTCCAAAATTACCCTCCCATGTATTTCTTTTCAATTTATATTAATTCAATACCATTTATACAAATATTCTTAATCAAAAATCCACACAAACAATTTTGGTATCTATCTAAACAATTAATTAAAATTCCTAAAAATCTGCATAGACAATTTTGGTATCAGAGCCTTGTTCATCCTAATAAAACATATACTCCTCAGTAATGCCAGGATTAACAATAGACAAAGAATTAGAAATATTACATAATCAAGAAATAGATTTATTAGATCAATTACAAGCAGCTGATATGATTAATAAAAGAATAATATGTTTACAACTTAGAAGTGTGAAAGCACATATAAGTAGACTAGTCAGACTCATGTTTGGTATATCAGAAGAATCAGATACTACTATTCATAATAATAATTAAAGAAAAATTATCATACGTACGATTAATAGAATATCAATTAATGGAAATAGAAATTAAAAAGGCAATATTATCTGCCACAGAAAAATTATATTTAACAAATAATGATGCAGAAAAACAGCAAATAAGATTAGATATACAATTTCTTGAAACAGAAGAAAAATTAGCTGAAGAAGTCACACAAGAATATTTTAATAGACTATTACGACAAAACAATTTGCTACAATAAGCAATTTTGAGATGATATTACTAAGAAAAGAAATTTTGAGAATTCAAAGAAGTATAAAATTAATAAAAGAATTAATAAAATTTCATATTATAGAAGATGAAATATATGAAGTATTTCGATTAGAAATTTTATTAGAAGAATTAGAACAACAATTAATAATTCTAATAACTACATGACAGAAAGGAATTCAAAAGTATCTAATTTAATATTAACATTAATAGAAATAATTAAAGAAAATCAAAAAGAATTATTAGATTCAATAAATCAAATAAAGAAAACAAAAACAAAAATACGAAAATATAAATACCAAGATTTAATAAATTTCCTAAAAGAACAAGGAAAATTAGATAATAAGGAAATATTAACAGGAAAAGAAAAATGTCTTGAATGTAAAGAGGCATTAGAATTAATACAAGAATTAGTAACTAAAGGTACAACTAGAAAATTAATAAATGACGAACCTATAAATTCAACAAATAAATGGATACCACCAATTCGAAGATAAACAAAATAGAAAAATTATCAAAATTAATAGACAAATTACAAATACATGATTTGAATGTTGCAAGAATAGATGAAGAAGATGCTCAAGGTATCATATATGGAATAGATAGTGATGATGAAAATCCAACATTAAATATGGAAGAAGATGAAGAAGAGAAACGTAAAAAAGAAGACTATATTAGGCAACAAGATAATGCTTCTACAAGTAGTGATATACATGTACCAAACAAATATGAAAAAAGCTTTATTGATTATATGTATAAAAATGAGTATACATATACAAAGGGAAAATACAAAAAGAATATTCCACCATCATATATTCAAAAAGAAAGAAGTATAAGTAGTGGAGTATTAAACATAGATTGTGCATCAAATGCATCAGAGTTAATTATGTTGTGGATAAATCAATTCCAAATGATAATTCAAACTGATGATGATACAATTAGCAAATTACCACTAGAAGATTTTTTAACATATATTCAGTATAAAGCTACAGGACAAATATCAGACTGGTTAACAACAACGCCATGTAATTTTGCCAACTATGCTAGAACAGATACATCAAAGGAAGCTAAATTTGACCTTCTAAAACAATTAGCCAAACAAATATTTGCAGAATTTTTTGGTGATGAAGCAGAAACGTCACGAGAATTTGAAAAATCACATATTATAAAAATACTAAGTAATATGGCTATCTGTGATCCATGTAAAGCAAAAAATTTCTTTTGCCAAGTAAAAGAATTTTATTATAAAACACCAGATAGAACTGGCCTATTAGATATAGTAAAAAGTAAACTACCACCAGCAATGTTACGATATTTAAATATACAAATAACAAATCCAGCAAAAACTAAAATAACACAAACATTAGGATTAGTAGAAAAATATGCATTAGAATATAGAGATGATTTATGTATGAGAAAAACTGAAGAAAACTATTTAGAAAGAATAAATATACGACATATACGATGTTGTAAACAACTTGAAACAATTCCACATCAATATGGATGTAAACCAGAAAGAAAGAAAAGATATAAAAAATAATATTATCCTCGATATAAAAAATATAGAACATTTAAAAAACCATGGAAACAAAAATATCAGAGGAGGTATAGAAAATACAATAAATATGATAAAAACACAAGAAATAAGAAAAATTCGAAAGAAAAAAAGACATGTAGATGCTGGAAATGTCAAGAATTTAGTCATTATGCTAATGAATGTCCAAAGAAAAACTTACATAAAGAGAATAAAATAAAACTAATATACTCTTTAGGGCTCGAACCTATAGAAGACATATACGAAGAAGGCGAAGAAATGAATTTTGATACATATAGCATAGAATCTGAATCTGAAAATTCCAGCTATACAGAAAGTAGTGATGAGCAAGAATAGTACATTTATAAAAGTAAAACTATTTAATAAATATACTTTTGCTTATATAGATACTGGAGCAACTATATGTCTTGCACAAGAAAAAATGTTACCAACAAAATATTGGTCAACACTAGAAAAACCAATACAAGTAAGAATTGTTAATAATAAAATTATCCAAATAAATGAAAGAGCAAAAGATCTTGTAATACTAATTGAAGAAAGAAAATTCCCTCTAGACACCTTATACAAACAAGATACAGGAGTACCATTAATATTAGGAAACAATTTTCTCAAAAAATATTACCCTTTTATTCAAGAAATTGATAGAATAAAATTACGTTGTCCAGCAATGGAAAACCAACGTCGACATCTAGTTACAACAAAGATATATACTACACTTTCCTTTTTACAGGGGAAGATTATCCATGAACTTAAAAATCAATTAATTATGTACATTCACGAAGAAATTGAAATAAAAGTCTTGAGAATCCTCGACGAAATAAGTAGTCAAGATCCTTTAGACCCTATTAACAATACAAATACAATGGAAGTTAGGATAGAATTAATAGATCCTAATAAAGACGTAGATGTACCAAATAGAATTCCATATACAGAAAGAGATGTCGCAGAATTTAAAGAAGAAACAGAAAAATTATTAGTAATGAAATTAAACGGGGAAAAAGAAGAATGGTTATAAATTATAAAGAAATGAATAAAGCCACTACAGGAGATGCATACAAATTACCTAGGCAAGATTATATTTTTGATAAAATTAAAAAGGCAGAATGGTTCACAACCCTTGATGCAAAATCAGGATATTGGCAGTTACGATTACATAAGGATACTAAACCTTTAACAGCATTTAGTTGTCCACCACAAAATCAATATCAATTTACAGTTATGCCATTTGGATTAAAACAAGCACCTAGTATCTATCAACGATTTATGGATAATAATCTTAAGGGATTTGAATCTATAAGTCTAGCATATATAGACGATATTATAATTTTTACTTTAGGAACAAGAAAACATCATTTAAACGAAGTTGCAAAGCTTCTACTACAACTACAAAGAAAAGGAGTAATTCTAAGTAAAGAAAAAGCAAAAATAGCATTAGATTTAGTAGAATTCCTAGGAATGAAAATTCTAAAAGGGGGATATATAGAACCACAAAAACATTTATTAGAAAAAATTAATCAATTTCCAGATAAATTAGAAAATAGAAATCAAATACAACGATTTCTTGGATGTTTAAACTATATTGGTGAAAAGGGTTTTATAAAACAACTTTCAAAAGAACGAGCATTATTACAAGAAATGATATCAGAAAAGATTCCATGAAAATGGACAACTAATGCAACACAAGCTGTAAAAGCTTTAAAAGAATTATGTAAAAACCTTCCAAAATTATATCTACCAAAACCAAACGATTTACTCATTCTGAATACTGATGCAAGTCAAGATACTTGGGGAGCAGTCCTTCAAGCAATTCCAGATGCTTATAATGATTTCAAAATATTTATCATAAATAATAAACCATCTGAAGTAAAAACATTCTTAAAACAATTTAAGAATATATTATTAACGAAATGGGCATATGGAACATTTAAACCAGCTGAGAAGAATTATACGGTCCATGAAAAAGAAACACTTGCTTTAATAAAAGCATTACGAAAATTCAAATTGGATTTACAACCAAAGAAATTTATATACCAAACGGATAGCTCTTATACAAAAGACTTTACAAAATACAAGATAAAAGAATCGTATAACAAAGGTCGATTGCTCAGATGGAGCCTCGAAGCTCAACAATACGATTTTTTATCTTTGCACATTTCAAGCAAAGAAAACATTCTAGCAGATACATTAACAAGAGAATGGAAGGAGTCCGATCCATCCTGAAAGCAGAAAGAGAAAGATTATTAGAAAAGGCAAAACAATGTCGTCTGCAAGCACAACAGTTGCAAAAAGAAGCAAGTCAAGCAGATAAAGAAGCACAGGCGATAGAATTAATGCTTAATTCATCCAGTGGGAAACAAACTGAAGATTCCTCAGCAACAACAATCAAGGATAAATCAAAGGCAGAAGAACACACAGCTGATGGATCTCGATCCAAAGAAAAATTTGATGAAGAAGAAAGAGTCAAAGCATACTATGTTATTTTTAATGGCTTAAATGCAGGTATATATGATGATTGGAGCAAGGCAGCAATCTTCATCAACAACCAAAGCGGCATCATCCATAGAAAATATACTAGCCTACAGGAAGCAAAAAATGCACTAACAGAGTACAGAAGTACTTATGCAGCAAAAGCAGCAATGCCAGGACAACCACTTCAGTCAAAAATGGCAACTTTAGGGAGAATCCCTAATAACAAACCACTAACAATAAATTATATCCCTACTGAACAAGAACGGGAAGAATTAACAAAACTAACCAAAGCAATTTTTGATCAAGAATATAATTTCTTGGTTAATTACACAATAGCAGACAAACTCTCAAGCATATACCCTATTGAAGGAATATTTCAGGGGCCCAAGGCAATTGTTTTACCAGAAGCAGATCCTATTAAGACATATATGATGTTCCAAAGCGGACTCATAAGCACAATCTACTTCAGAAGCATGGATATATTTCGATACTTCCCAAACTACATGAAGAAAGCTATTCAACAATATCATTCAGGAATGATAAAACAAAGAGAAGGATTTCTAAAAATGTTTTCAACATACCCACTATTCTTCAATGAAGGAGAGCAAGAAGGACAAGTTAGACAACCCGCCATACAATTATGCCAGATAGGAGTAAGCAATCAAAACTACCCAACCATTGGAGATGCGAAACATGAAGAAATCATGCAACAATTTTTAAATAATTATGTCTTGATACTACTACGAGGAATCAAGATTAGAGCACGAACAAATTACATTTCAAAATCAGTAATTATATGGAGCATGCAAGCAAGGGAGAAGGAAGTAGACATTCAAAGCCAGAAATATATAGAAAAATTCCTAAGAGATTTACAAGGAATTGATTTCGAATACACTCCAGAAATAAAGCAAGAAATTTGTATCAGACTGATAGAAGAATTTCCTGGAGATCATGCATGTAGCATATGTACACCAAGCACCGACGGAGATGCAGACTTTGAGACAATAGAAGAAAAGAAGATGTGAGAAGACATCACTATTTTTGTATTACTATGTAAATTATTAGTCTGTACTGTGTATGTAAATTATTAGTTTGTACTGTTTTGTGGTACCCCTCCATGTGAAGTGGTACCCCTCCACTATGTAAAGGCAGACCTTTCGTCGCCTATAAATAAGGTGGCTCTCTCATTAGGAGAGGACACACTTCTTGTAACATATCTTTCATCTATGAAAAGTTTCTTTCTCTACATTTGATCTCTGGAGGATCTGAAGAAGGCTACAACGAATAAGCTACTATGCCAAATTGATCTTGAGATCTGGAAAAGGAAACATTTCAGGTATGAAATTACACAACTCATTTACAAAGTTCAACATATCAAGCATGAAATGTCAAAGTGGCAACCTATATCGCTGTGACAGCATATAGCAGGCCCGGCAGAGTAATAAATGATATGAAGAACATAGAAGTTAAATTAGATCATAATAATTATAATCAATATCATATACTAACAAGTATAAACAAAAAATTAGTTGTTGCATTAATAGACACAGGATCTTGTACAAGCTTTATAAGTGAAGATCTAGCAACAGAAATCTATGATTTACATCCAGAAGTAACATATATAACTCTCGAAGGAACTCCAGTACGAAATACTAAATATACATCTGTTAATATTGTTTTTAGTAAAACACTTTCAATAAAACTAGAAATACCAATCGATGGAAGAACTAAACAAGAACAAAAAGAAATAATATTAGGAATAGATTTTCTTGAAAACTTTAATTATAAAATAAAAAGTAAAGAATTAATACTAAAAATACAAGGAGAGAAATTTAAAATCCCACGAATAAATTTATATAAGGAAAATATTAAACAATTACTATGAATATCTTTGAAAAAGGAGAAAGCTCGAAGCAAGAACAAGAACAAGATGATATACAAGAAATAGAAAAGATAGAGTCAATCGGAGAATATTTGTCTGATATAATATTCGATAAGAAAATAATAAATAAGGTCCGAAAAAAGGGAGAATTCACACTTAACTCTAAAGAAAGTATAGAAATTCCAACATTTAATAAAAGAATATCAAACATACTAAATCGAGAAAATATAGTATACTATGGATTAATGAGTGGAGAATCAGTAGTATACATGAATCAAGCAAATTATGAATTCCAAGCATACATAATGAATAAAGAAAAAATAAAAAAGAAAATAGAAAAAATACCTAAAAAAGACCAGAAGAAATTAGGATATATACATATTGGAATAATACAAATAATATTAAAATCTACTTATTTCACAGGAAAAGACACACCTGTACAACTACAAATTGTTGACAATAGAATTTTAGATGAAAATGATAAAATTATAGGAGGAATAGATGGCAATTTAGGTTTTGACATAATTAAATTCGATGTCGCCTTACAATATGGAATTCCTTTCCAAACACAAACCTTTAATGATGCAATCGGAGTCCGATGTAATTTTCTCAAAAAAGATTTTATGAGACCCGCAGACATACCATTCACTGTAAGTTACAAAGTATCTTATGCATTAACTAATAGTAATTTAAGTATAATTTTTCAACATAGAGATAGAATATATACAGACGAACTATTAAGTACTACAAGTACTATAATAAAAAAAGATAATAGCCTACAAAAATTCATTCAACGAAGTTCATCGCAAAGAATTCAAAATAATACACCAATCTCAAAAAATATTATACAACATGCAAGAGCTAGTACAAGTAATATAGATCATAATAAATGGATTGAACCATTAAAAAGACAAACGCTACATTCAGAAAATCAGATAACACAACTGAATAAACAAATACAGGAATTAAAAACAGTAGTTACAGAAATAAATGATAAAATATAATGCCTAGTTCCACTTTTATAAAAATAGATGGCATATATCTTCCTTATACTGATAAACTGATGCAACAAAAATTACGAAAAGAAAATCTTGAAACTCATACTGCTTATAGCCGTCTAGTAGATAAATTTATGCTTGTGGATAAAGAAAATATACAGCAAATTAGAAAACTTAGTTCTGACATGAAAATATTAGAATTTAAAATTAAAGAATTACATCAACAATTAGAAGAAATTAGATTAAGAATTAGAACCTAAAATATATAAAAATATGGAAATAATAGAAATAAAGATAATTATAATAGAGACAAAAGGGTATTTAAGTAAAAAATATGCAATTGGGTATTTTGTATATGTGTTATAAGAAATGGATATTTTTTATATGTGTTATAGTGTAAATGGGTATTCTCTATTTTCAACTCTTAGATTAATTGCATTTTCACAATTAGATCAACTTTTTCTCGCATTGCTTTTGTTCTCCATTCCACAGAAAAAATTTAAGTCATTTGTTATATATCTCAACAACTAAATTATCGAAAATATTTTATATTATATGTACTGGTAATTTAAATTTTCATGTATTATATTTACATTTTGTGTTGATTATCATAATTTTTATTTGTCTAGTAAATTATGTATTCTTATTTGCATTCTGGTTAATTTCTTTAATAACGTATTTAAACTATAATAAATATTTATTTTGCATTGGAAGAGAGAAATTAATATTTTAATTAAAAAAATACAATTGAGTTAAAGTCACATGGAGGTAAATATTATTAGGTTATAGAGAATTAAAATAATAATATAGATCATTGACTCCTCAACGTAATAGTCTAAAAATAGCATATTAGTGATAAAAAAAATATTTAGAGAATGTCTTCATCTGCACGAGTGTAAAACAAGTTTCAAAAAATAATTTTCACTATTTTAAAATATATATCACAGAAACAATGATTTTTACACTGATTATTAAGATGCTTAAAAATAATTTAAATAAAAATCATTTGCAATAATTTCCATAGACAACAAGCAAGTTTCTAGTAGGATAGCTTTTGATATAATATCATATTAGGAGCAGACAAAAAGTAGTCCCTACCGTTTGGTAGAATTGTATTTAATAATAGAAAGAAAAATTAAGAATAATGGCCTGCACTAGCAATCAATTACAACTTTGTCAAAATTAAATAGTGAGATTAACGACATTTATCTTTTATATTTAATTTATACTATTTACGTTTCATTTTAATTGTTTTATTTTTTATTTTGATACTTCTCATTTTCAGTATCTTATCTCTAAAAATGATAATTTTTAATATTCAACGGTAAAATTAATTTCACCAAACTCATTATAGACTTACATTAGTATTTGTGCCCAAATCAAACAGCATAAAAAAAGGGAAAATATACATATTTATCCCAAACTTTCAATGAATTTCCAATTTTATCCCAAACTTTTCAATATAACTATTTCAGGCTTAAACTTGAATGAATTCCCAATTCTATCCCAAACTTTTAAATATAACAATTTCAGGCTTAAACTTTGAATGAGTTCCCAATTTTTTCCCAAACTTTTAAATATAACACTTTCGGTCTAACAACGGTTAATACTTAAACATAAAAAAATATATCTGGACACAAATAATTACAGCATACTATATCAAACTTCACTATTCAACTTTCAAATTAAGATAATTTACTAAATGAATATAAGTTTTCATCAACAATTTATTTTAAACAATGCCTAAATAACAATTTAAATAAATTTGTTTTCATATTAAAACGAATAAAAATATAAAATCAAATTATATCTTAATAATTTATCAAATACATTACTCTAGGATTCTTTATATTTAATAAAGATATCATGAGTTTTATGAAATGTATAATTTTAAAAGTTCTTATTCTTAATAAAAACTTCATGAATTTTATGTCATGAACGATTAGTGTCCGTATAAGATCTTTGTGTATGACATGTGATTATTGTGTTTACATAAGATTTTCGGTGTTTAAATATTGACTGATGGGAAAAATTCAAAGTTTAGTTCAAAATTGTTATATTTAAAAGTTTGGGATAAAATTGGGAACTCATTCAAAGTTTAAACCTAAAATCGTTATATTTAAAAGTTTGGGATAGATTGGGAACTCATTCCAAGTTTGGGATAGATTTGTATATTTTCCCTAAAAAAAAAGTTTTTATTAAACAACAAATTACGAATGTTAAAAAAGAAAATTGCCTAACTATTCCATTTTAAATTTAATTACTCCATACCCATTCCACTTTAATTATTGCACTCTTTCATTGCGTGTCT
>JAPKLW010006905.1:612-11409 GCA_026898455.1 Plectranthus barbatus
AAGAGTACCAGTGGTACGTGTCAGTTTCTAGGACACAAGCTAATCAGTTGGTTTAGCAAGAAGCAGCACTCAGTTGCTACATCTACCACTGAAGCTGAATATGTTGCCGCTGCCAGTTGCTGTGCTCAAATTATTTGGATCAAGCAACAACTGGAGGACTATGAAGTGGACACTGGCTGTGTTCCAATCTATTGCGACAACAACAGCGCTATGTGCATCACGAAGAATCCGGTTCACCATTCTAGAACCAAGCACATAGATATTCGACATCACTTCATACGTGATCATGTCGAGAAGAAGGATGTCAGCGTGGACTACATCAGAACTGAAGATCAATTGGCTGACATCTTCACCAAGCCACTACCAGAAGCAAGATTCAAGGAGTTGTGCATCAAACTCGGTCTTCTAGAGATTGATGCGAGCCCAAGTGTCGAGGAAGAATGAGTCCCAGCTCTCATTCTGTTCTTGGTCTTCAGGAGGATGCTGATTACGACTAAGTCCAAGCTCTTAGTTGTTTTCATTCAAGTGGTATCTCTAGCTCACTGATGATTACTACTGGCGAAACTTATCCCTTAATTGTCTAAGGAAATGAGTCCCAGCTCTCATTTCAATTTGCCAACATAAACCATCAGTTCAAGCGAAATTGGGTCCCAGCTCTCAATTTCAAGCGATGATTAGAAGTGGATTTCTTGAAGAGAAGATGACGCGGAATTAAATTGAGTCCAAGCTCTCAATTTTCTTATCCTTCGAGTTGTCAGCAGACAACTGGCGATTTCCTACGACTGACTCGGGTGCCAGTCGTAAGTACCAGTTGTCAACTGGTAAGGAGGCCATGCTGACAGGGGGAAGTATTCAACTGGCATATAACTGTTGACCAGTTATACTACTGATGACCAGTTGAGTCCCAGCTGTATCAGAAAAGGCGGGATTGTTCAAATCCGACTTGCGTGTACAGCTCTCAGAATTTAATGCGGCATTTAATGCCACATTTAATGTGCACAGTGTCTGCGCAGTCCGACGCTTGGGTGCCACCAATCGCTGCGTGCCACGTCAGCCCCACGGCGTAGCCCACGTCAGCACGACCGCGCACGTCGCACAGGGAACCGGGCCTACTGATGACCGTCGATCCTCGCTTGCTGAGCGTTGATTCTGGACGTCTGATCCTGCATGGGCCAAGTATAAATACCCGATCACTTCCTTCGGGTTAACCTTTATGTTTCCCTACTTTCAGAACCCTACTTTCAAAATTCTCTCATCTTCCCTTGAGATTTTCTGAAACTTGAATATTTTCTGAAGTCATGGCATCATCTTCTCAACCTCCAGCTGACAACCCTACATCTACATCATCCCAGCCTGGTTCGCCAGACCTACCCCTCGCTGAAGCCCATATGCCGACATATACTGGCATAGTGAAGATTGAAGATGTGGATTACACATATCCGTTCGCCCGACTGGTTCAGTTGAATAGACCGGCGACCAGGGGACAGCTCTCAAACGCGCAGGTCAGGGCTGCTCAGCTCCAGAAAGAGAAAATATTGAATGCAAAATTGGCCCTGAAAAATTACGGGGAGGAGCTGATGGAGATGATTGACGGTGAAGAGCTCCGACAGTACCTGACGGCGACACCCCAGACCTTTCATCCACACATGGTAGCCGAGTTCTACGCTCGGGCCGTGATAGCTGACGACAGGAAGTCTTTCACAACTTCCGTTTTTGGTCACCTGATCACCGTCACTGCGGAATACCTCGCCGATCTCTTCGGCCTGAGGAATGAAGGAGAAGATGTGGCCACGTATCTTCAGGATGATACGGCGGAATTCCGGAGGAGGTGGGCGCAGTGGAAAAGGCCAGAAGTCACCGCCTTCCGGACTGGCATGAAGAAGTCCGAGATGGAGGAGTACTGGCAGATGGTGTGCGACATTGTAGTTCGCATGCTACAATGTGAAGTCGGCTCGTACGCCGAGTTGAGCCTGCGGAAGTTCTCCGTAATGTGTGCCCTGGTGGATGGAATTCAGGGTAACTGGGCTGAATTTTTCTTTGGCCGGTTGCTGGAGAATGTGGCGCGGAACATCATCGTGCCAACGGAAGGGAGATTTGCCCACGCCGTATCTTTCGGGCTGAGGATCAGCCACATACTGGAGATGGAGTTAGGTGATGGCGTGGATCAGGGGGAACAACTGGTTGGTTCCGACTTCATACCAGCCACGAAGGCGAAGTTGCCCCACCCAGATTACAAGAAGCCACGAAGGCTGAAAGGGAAGTCAGCAGTGGACCCTGCTGAGGTCGTTTCTGAGGAGGACTCAGAAGACCTGGGAGAACAAGTGCCAGCTGTGGCTCTCCCACTGACTGATGAGGCAAGAGCTCAGTTGAAGAGGAAGCTGGAGACGGAGTCTCTTTTCGAAACCATGGAAGGCGCGGTGGCTGAGGCGACTGGTGTCCACCCACGGGACGTACAACTGGTACCAGTCACCAAAAAGCCATCCCACAAGAAGCCTAAGACCTCCAAGCACCAGCAGCCACCATCAGCTGTTGCATATGACCCTGAGTCTGGGAAGATCTCCATCCCAGTCAAGAAGTCCGTCTTGGGACTGACTGAGGAGGAGACCCTCGAAAGGATGACTCGCAAGAGGAAGCGCATCCAGACCAGAGCTCAAAAGCTGGTGGAGCAGGCGAAGAAGGAGCAGCAAGCCTCCATAGTCAGGAAGAAGCAGGCCCAGGCCAGGCTGAAGGCCTTGGCTGACCAGCAGAGGAGAGAGGCGGAACTGGCGGCCAGGGATGAGCGGTTTGCCAAAATCAAGGCCGAGACAGAGGCCAGGCGCCAGGCAGAGCTGGCAGAACAGATGAAACTGGCGGCCAAGGGCAAAGGAAAAGCGCTCCAAATCTCAAGTGCCGGCCGACCAGCACCAGCCCCACCAGGCGAGCTCCTACCTGAGGAAACTTTCGAACACCTGCTGGTGATGGGTGTTGACGAAGACGTAATGTCTATCGTGGATCAGTACCAGGAGCAAGAGGAAGCTACTGGTGGAGGTGAGGAAGACCCACTGGCCGCGCAAGGGGGTGCCAGTGGAGGAGTAGAAGAGCGGGCGACCACCCCGGTACAACTGGCGAGCTTCTCGGATGTCAGTTCTGAATCCGAGGATGAAGAGGAACCAAGGGCTGAGGAGCCAGAGCAGGAGCCAGCTGCGGAGGTGGTTCATCATTCAATGGTGCAGAGGATGGAGCCAAGGGATCTGTTCCCAGACATTGATGATAAGGCTCATCATCCTGCCAGTCGCCCCCGATCTACAGATGCTTCGACTTCAACTTTCGGGCGACCAGCAACATTCTCTACATCACCAGTTAGGCGTGCTCGAACTGAAAGGCGCCCTTATATGCTCTGCATCCAAGAGCATCAACTGGTTGATGAGGATACTTTCCAGGCACGAGTGACAGGGGTGCACCGGTGGGAGCAGCGCGGGGAGATGGCTTTTTATAACTCAAGAGTGCCAGAGCCATCTGCATTCAACATCATACCCTTCAGCGGACTCCCACACCAGTCGGTCTATGCCTCCAGAATCACTGACTGGTGCCTGCCCCTGCAGCCAATGGAATATTACAACTCCACTCTCTATGAGTATGCTGAGAACATCACGGTGGAGGTGGAAAATGCCGTCAATGACGAGATGATATCCAGCTACCGTAGACTCTGGAGGGTGGATCCGGAACTATGTCTGGAGTTCCGGAGATGGCGGATTTTTGATATATGCCAGCGCCTGCTGACTGTGGAGAAGCGGGCGGTTCTCTATGCCAGGCTGGGTCTTGGCTACTGGAGAGCGGAGGACGAGTGGGCTAATGCTTTCATGGGCACTGATCCTGAGTACCCCCAGCAGCTGTCTACAAGGAGGATCCAGCGCCGCTTGCTGAAGATTGCAGAGTATAGGCAGCTGACTGGAAGCTCCGGCCTCCCGCCACAGAAAAAGGTCAAGTTACCTTTCCTCCAGTTCCGAGTCACCAGTCGGGGGTACCAGCTGACGTACGCGCTCCGACGCCTCAAAGTGCTGGTTACCCTCCCAAGGATCCCTCCCTACCATGCTATCCTGTTCGACATGGCTGCCTGCGCCTTGCTGGTAGACCACATTGTGGAGGAGGATCCTTCTAGTGGTTTGTGGCTGACCCTTGCCGTCCCTCCTGTTCCTATTGTCTCGGGCGATCTCGTCCCTGATCATATGGACTGGCAAGTGGTGGATTTCACAGCCCCACCCATTTTTGACGAAGTCCAGCCAGCTCCAGCTGGGGTGCCAGTAGCAGAGCCAGCAGCTGCTGTATCAGCCGAGGAGTCAGTAGCAGCTGATGCACCAGTCTTGGAGCCAGCAGTAGCACCAGCGGAGGAGCCAGCCCCGATGGAAATATCAACTGCATCTGAACCAGCAGCGGCTCCTTCCGCAACTGATGTCCCTTCCTCTTCCCTTGAAGTATCAGCACAGCCAATCTCCGAGATCCATCCCCCTGCGCAGCTTCTTGCAATCATTGATGCCAGGATGGACCAGCGCTTCGCCAGCTTCCAAACCGAGATGACTCAACAAATGGAGTCATTCACCGCTGGAGTGTCCTCCTTTTTGGCGCGGATCCAAGAGGGGGAAAGTGCGCGAGCACGTGCTGAGGCTGAGAGAGCCCGTCTTGCTGAAGAGGAGAGGAGGATAGCTGCTGAGGAAAGGGAGAAGAGCAGACAAGATATGGCAGTGCTCACTGAGATCCTGAGGTCGCTCACAAGCAGAACTCAATCACCAGGATCATCTTCTCAGCCATAGTCTAGCTTCTTCATTTTGATGTAAGTATTTGTATCTCTAGACTAGTCAGTTTTCTATCCTGTACTTGTAACTGCAACATATTAATGGATTGATTACTGACAAGTTGATGACAATTCCTCATTGTCCAACAAATTGTCTAAGTATTTACTTACCAGCTGAACTTACACTTCCAGTGTAATCAGCACCAGCACTCGTATCACACACTTTAAATCTTTTGCTCTGATCTCAATTCTCATATTTTAAACGAGCAATATCCCTCTTTGTTTGAGGGGGAAGATTTTAGTTAGAGCTGATGTGAGGAAGTGGTTTCATGGGTTTAGATCTGATAGGCTTATTTTGTAAAACCCTGAAATACTTTGTAACTTTCCTCATCAGCTGAGTGCTCGCTGGTTAGGCTTTGATCGCACCAAAAAGGGGGAAATTGTTGGGAAATTTGGCTAAGTTTCCTCTCCCCAGTAGCTACTTGTTTAGATTCTAGTTTGGTGTTTTGGTGGATCAAATCCTAAGTCCTACCAGCGTCAGTTGTCTCTAGATAGCTCTAGATCTCAAATGTAAAGTCCTGTTTAGGTCTTTTGAGTTGTAAGTCGCAGCTGATCAAGACTCATGCTGGCTACTGTTCACCAGCATGAGATGTACTTACCAGTTGAGAAAAGTCTCACCAGCAAGCGACTGACAAGACTCGTGCTGACTCTGTTCATCAGCATGAGAAGAGCTAATGACTGGCAACTGTTCACCAGTTGGGAAGGTTTTCATCAGCAGGGAGCTGACAAACCTTATCAGCAGAATAGGTGTTCTCACTGACACTGTTCACCAGCGGTGAAGCCACCAGTCATGGGAGATTCCAAGAGTTAACATCAGACAAATTGGTAGACTTAGATTGTGCCAGCGCAAAGTCACCAGCAGAGACTGCCAGCACAAAGATCACCAGCATGTTCTACCAGTCGGATGTTACCAGCAGAATTCAAGATTCGCTCTCCCAGAGTCTTAGAGACAAAAAGAAGATTCGTCTGAGGAATAAACTGACAAAGCATGACTTTAAGGGAGGATACCTTAAAGTCTATCAGTTCAAGACACCAGTTCCGATTCCTCGTACTGACGAATAGTGCCGTTCTGACATAAAGAGATCAATGTCAGATAAAGTGGACAAAAGCATGGCGCTTTCCGGAAATTCCTACCTGCCGCCGTCAGAAGGACATGCGACGACAGAGACCTTTTCCGGATGAGTCCAAACGGCTAGAAGTTTGAATGGGATCCCGCGTCTATAAATACCTGGGATCCATCAACATTCAATAATTCTTCTCTCGCTCAACTACCGAAAGTCAGAAACTTTATTGCAAGCAAGCAACTCTTTCGAGGCCTTTCTAAAGGCTATCCGTGTGTTGATTTATTCAAACACGAGACTTCAAGCTTCCAGCTTGTAAGTTATTGATCTCTTTGGTGTTCTTTCTCTTCCGAGGAAGTTCACAGCAGCTCTTGTGCCAGCCAGCACCTGAGTTATTACGGGCTTTTTGCCGTATTGAGAAGACACGTTCTTGGGAGAACTAAACACCCACGCAGTCAGCTAAGGAGGTTGAAGTGACGTGCTCGCACTCCAACAGCTGATCAGAGTTGAAGAAGGACAAGGCCGAGAGCGGTTGATCTAGTGAACTGGTGGACGAGGCATTCACCAGCTAGAGATAGATCGTAGGACGCTTGTACCCGATTACTCTTAGTGAAATTTCCAGTGCTACGACTGGAGAGTGGACGTAGATCAGTTGATCGAACCACTATAAATCCTTTGTCTTTTATCAGCTTTCTGCATTTCATACTGATTCAAAACCCAGCACCCAAGTGCTGGTGTATATCTGAAAACTGATATAACTGTGCAAACAAGGCCTAAAATATTCTAAGTCTTGAGCTACCAGCTGACGAGCCAGTTGCCAGTCAGCTGAGTACTCAGAGTGCCAGTTGACTTACCAGCTGACAAGGTCCCAGTCAGCTGAGTAACCAGCAGAGCGCAAGAAACGAATTAACACATTTTCCGCTGCCAAGTTATACCCTGATAATCCGGGACCAACAATCGGTGCCTTACCACTCCTCCTTGTGTGCATTAACTACCTGAAAATTAGTTATGGGAAAAGTGAGTATACTCAGAACAACAATAAAACTGAATTAAATGTACTAACACACGAACTGAACGAGAAAACAGTAAAAATCTGAAAAACAGTGTCCCTGTCGGTCGACAGAAATATTTTCGATCGACAGAGACTCTGTCGGTCGAAATTCCGCCTCTCGGTCGAAACAGAGGGAAAAATTTAAGAGAAAAACTGGCGAAAATTTTTAAAGGAAATAATAAGAAATTTTGCAAAAACTGAAAGGGAAATTAGAATTAAAATTACAACTTAAATCAACAACCCTAAACAGATTCAATAACAAGATAATTCTTAACAATCCCCGGCAACAGCGCCAAAATTTCATCACTATTTTTTTTATGATGATTTTTTATAGTGTAGTGACAAGTTAATATTATCGATCCCACGGAGATTGTAATAGCGAACACCTCATGTACTGAATTATTTGTTTTCGGTTTGATGTCTAAGTAAACAGAAATTTGAAGGGTTTTGTAATTTAAAACTACTTTTGCAAGAAAATTAAATTAAAGCAAGAAATTAAATAGGTTTTGAAAACTTCTTGAGAAAAGTTCAGATTCCAGGGCAAGTTCATGTCAAGGATAGCATGCAAGGGAATTTCATCGATCAATTTAAGATAAAGATTTGGTGGAACATCAGGAAAGTATTACAAATTCCAGGCTTTGGCAATTCATAAAGTAGATTATCAATTTCCTATTTCCTCTCGGTCTCTAGGAAAATTAACAACTCCTCAAAACATCAGATTTATTCCTATGGATCTAATTCCTCTTTTCAGACATAATTAAAATCCATATTAAAAATTCTTAAATCCATTAATCAATTTTCACTTTGCAGTCTCAAATTAATTAATTATGAAAACCTAATTAAATGGTCAATTTAATCAGATTTGAAAAAGCACAAGAATTATTAAACCAATTAAAAATATTGATCGATTTAATCACCTAAACATGCATCCAAGACAATCACATAAGCCCTAGAATCTGAATAAGGATTTACCTACTCATATTCATGTTAAACATAATCATGAAAGGATAAAACCTGTAATAAAACTTCATAGAGAAAACAAGTCTTGATATTGCATCCAATCTTCAAAGGTTCGAGTCCAATCTCACCACAAAGCAAAAGCAACTCAAGAACAAGAAAAACTCTAGGGTTCAAGTCTCCAAAACAGCATGAATGGCAAAAATCGCCTAAGTAGAATAATATATACTAGGTTTAAATTGTCCCAATATGGAAATAAATTAAAAACAGCAACTTCCAATTTCCCGACCCGAATTTCGATCGACACCACGCCAGTCGATCGAAATGGGTGCCTCAAACTCGATCCTTCCAAAGCCATATTGATTCTTCGCGTTGAAACTCCCTGTCGGTCGACAGAATCTCAGATGGTCGATTTGCGTCCTGTCGACCGCTCTGAACTCCACTGGACTCTCGATTCTTCACCTGCCTCTGTTTCGAGCGACACAATGTCTGTCGATCGACACAGAGGACTTCACCACACGACTCTTTTTCTCACTTAGCCAATTTTTCCTCTAAAAACCTGTATTTTTCAGCATGACAAGCAAATTAGGTACAAAAGTCATGCGATGCTCAGAATTCAAAGTAAACACATCCTAAATCTATCAAAACAACGAGAAAATCCATAGATAAGTGAACGAAATAGCACACTTATCAATGGTTCCCCTCAGCAATTTTCATCTAATCAAGAGTATTACGTCAAGGTGATCGCACTCACCATACCTTTTCCTCTTATGTATTGAGATTTTTTCCACACTTATCTATCTAACATATAGAGACAATTGACTTAATTCATGGTGCTAGAATCCGTTGTTAGGTTTTTGTATCCTGCAAAGCATTATGATTGGTATATCGATAAATAGTTTCGTTTGATATACTGGTAATCATTAATGCCTTGTATACAATGATACAATAGTCCTATCTGATTAACAAACATATGAAGCAAACAACAGTATCCTCTTATCTCGTTGATAAGGAGATCATACGATGTGTAGGAGATCACAAAATATCGTATGGATTGCTTGACCTAGCGAGATATAAACGGTTATCACAAGCCGAGACAGTCCCAAGAAAGACTGTCGGTATAGGCTGCACCAAACGCAGTAATAAGCGGCTTATCTTAGTTGCTTGGTATGTGATACGTGCGTAAAATAACCTCTTTTTCGATGTTTGTGCATGTGTGTTTGCGTTCATTTTACTCCCATATCATATGCTTTTTGGTTGTTTATGTTGTGTTTTCGTATTTTGTGTGATTTGGAGTGTGTAGGATAGGTTTGGAGCATAATTCATCATTTTGGGCTGAGTTTTTGTGGAAAATCGACCGATCCGACTTGCAAAAGATGTTAGGATCGACCGGGATGAGCAGGAGAGCAGCAGGATGGATTTCAGAGAGTAAGATCGACCGATTTGGGGTTTCAACGGAGAAAATCGACCGATCCAGATGAAGCTCGACCGATCTGGTCTGTTCGGAGGTGATGCTCGACTGATCCTGCAGAGATCGACCGATCTGGTCTGTTCAGAGGGAGATTTTGGTCGATCCAATTCTAGCTCAACCGATCCAGAATGTGCTGCCTTGGCAATTTTTCATTTTCAAAGCATCCTGGGCGATCCAATCACGGACGGGGCGATCCGGGGCTCTGCCAACTCATTATAAAAAGGGGGAAACTCGCATTTTTTAGGGACTTTTGACACTTTTGACATTTTTAGGCAAAATCTTCATAGTTTTTCTCTTCAATTTCATACTCCATCACTACCAATCCTAATTCAAGGTATCCTAGAGCTAATCTACCATACCTTGGTGAAGAATTGAAGATTTGGAGGGTAGATCAAGACCAAACAAATCCAATTGGGGAAGAAATCCTTTTCTCCTTGTCAATTGTAATGTATCTATTTTAATTTAACTTTGTATTGCTACAATTAAGAGGTATGTTGAACAAGGATGTATGAAGATTAGATTTGATTATTGTTTGTTTACCTCCCTCTTTGTGATTGAAGCATGCTAGAGCTTGTTCATATTCAACTAAATGTAGGTATGAGCCAATCTAGGTGATAATTGACACAATTATTGCAGCCAATACGTGGATAGACGTGTCATGAATAACATATCTTCATATTTATCTCGATCCAATCCATGTGCGGAGGATGTGCACAAGTCTAGAATTCACGAGCTATTTAGAGTGAGTTAGGGATCAAATCGATTCACCGGTACAAAGGGGATTGGCTAGAAAAGAGTGAATTGATCATCCTTCTAGGGATTAAAATGTGTTTGCATCAATGATTAACCTAATTGGATTACATCTACGTTTATTTCAACATCCTATCTCTCTCATTTGATTGTTTGTTTGGCTTGTTCTACCAAAGTGTTGAGGAAATTGATTGATTGTATTTAGAATTCAATGTGATGAATGTTGGTTTGATTTGTTGTTTAGCAAGATACGTGCGGAACAGGACTCCGAGCTAGTTATCAACCAATTGGATGGGACCTACGCCGTGAAAGAGGCCTGACTAAATTCATATCATGCAATGGTAGCGGAACTCAGAAACAAGATGGATGAGTGGGACCTGCGGCACGTCCCGCACGAATCAAATGTTCGGGCAGACACCCTATCTAACCTGGCTACCACTAGCATGGCTCAAAATAATCGGCCGGTCCCCAAAGTTTGGTTATCCTCGCAATCCGTCGCCACTCAGCATCAGATCACGCCGATCGATCATGGCTTAGACGACTGGAGAACACCCATAATCCAACAACTGTTAGGCAAATTCACCCTTTGTGACAGAAACGAGGCCATCAGGATCGAAAGAACAGCTGCCTAGTGATCACTGCTATTTCTAACAGATTAATTATAATAACAGCGGCAAAT
>JAPKLW010006907.1:0-16240 GCA_026898455.1 Plectranthus barbatus
TTCGTCCGACAAAGTCAGCCCATTGGAGACTCCATCGTAGGTGTCTTCAGGAATCAGTTGGTGAGATGGACGGTGGACACTTTTGCTTCGGAGTTTGGTTTACCGAGGGGTCCAATTTCTGTGATGGATTACCGCAACAATGAAATCACTCCAGAGTGGACTTCATGGATGAGATGGAGGCGTTCTTCTGATCTTGAGTTTTCGCCTACCCCATCAGCATACGGACTGCAGACTCGCTATCAAGTTCTCTTCGAGATAGTCTGTGGAATGTTGGTGGGAGTGAATCCGGATGATATGATCTTCTCTCGTGAAGTCTGGAAGATCATGATGGCGGTTGATGATCGGGCAGAGGTTGACTGGGCGGCGTTCGTCTTCCAAAGGGTCCGACAGAGTGTGCAACAGTTCCCTCAACTGCACCTTCCTTATGGAATGCCGCTAAGTTGGCTGTTAGAACAGAGATTTACCGATCTCACTCTAGGTCCCTAGAACCTTCGAGGAATAGACTTTTATCCTTTTGTGCCTATGTCGCCTTTCTGATTTGGTTGAATCCTCTGTTCATGTAGATATTTTTGTTGAACTATATATAAAATGATGTCTATGTTTTGATTTAGACAATCCCATATATATATGTGCGCTCGATATCAAACATTTGCTTGATAATATCCTTGATAATCAAATATGTAGTAATTCTGCTGTATATGCTTCTTCTAAGAATGTAGCAGATCGCTGATTGGTAGCAAGGATACATGTTCTGCTGAAAGCGTAGCAGATATCACTTTAGAAAGTAGTTAGCAGACCTTTCGTTATCTAGCAGAGTATCCATCATTTAGCAGAGTAGTTAGCAGAGCATCCATCGTCTAGCATAGATCTTACTTTTCAGCAGAGTCCTCATTCGCTAGCAGAGTCCTCATTGCTAGCAGAGTCTTCATCTCTAGCAGAGTCTTCATCTCTAGCAGAGTCTTCATATCTAGCAGAGTCTTCATCTCTAGCAGAGTCTTAGCTCTTAGCAGATGAATCGTCGATTTTTTTTTAGTGTAAGCTTTTCTCCAAGCATCGTTTATTTTTTAAGAAGTACTCTGACCGATCTGACGTGTTGTCTGTTTATTCGTTGTGTATCAGATGATCATTAACTCAGAATCGAAACGAATCGATTTTTGTGAACAGAGTTATGACTCTTCCCCTATAAATGTCCTTCTTGTGTGTATCTTTATCATCACAGAAGCTCTTTTTCTGAGAATTCTCCTTTTGTCTCTTTCAGAAGATCTTCAAGAAAATGGATTCTCTTGGTCAATCCTTGGAATTGCGCCGAAACCAGATCCTTCATGAGGCTGGTTTGAACTCTTTGTACGATAACAATCCGAGAGTGGCAGAGATCGTCATGTCGAAGTTGAATCGCAGTGGGTTGACTCAATTCGTTACTGCTACTCCCAGACGTTTCCAAGGCGATGTTCTTCGAGAATTCATCGAAGACTGTTCTGTGGAGGGAGATGGCATTTACGGTTTCTTCCACGGCAAACTCATCTATTGGTCACCGGACGTCTTTTCTCGTCGATTCGGCCTTCCCAGAGGTCCTGGGTCTGTCTTCGATCACCGTGTGATGGATATTGCTCCTGAATGGTCCGCATGGCAGAGATGGAGACGAACGCCTTCGTCTGAATTTTCCTTGTCTGTCTCAGCATACGATCTGCGCACTCCTTATTGGGTGCTTTTTCGTATTGCTAATAATATGTTGATGGGGGAGGACTGTGATGACACTTTCTTCTCAAAAGAAATGTGGCAAATCATGATGTCCATTGACGATGGAGCTGAGGTAGACTGGGCGAAATATATCTACAACGGCGTTCGAGATTGTGTCCAGTATTATCCGGCAGTGCCTCTGCTGAATGGAATGCAATTTAGTTGGCTGTTGGAGCAGAGTTTTCCTCAGATAGCAGAAGAACCAACGAATCTTGTAAATACAGACTTCTTCCCGTTTAGACCTTCTTCCTCCTAGAATAGCGATCTTGTTGTTTGTAATCCTCCTCTTTTCTTTTGTAATGACACTTTGTCAATGAATGAAAAGATATATGAAAGACTGCACAACTATGTTTTGTTGTCTGTCATTTGTTAACGGAATTTTCAACCAATTTCTGCTCGGCATGTTCAATATTAGCAGAGAACTATGATGAATAATCTTCAGCAGATGTAATCATTTTCCAGAATAAGTAACAATGTCTTCAAGAAATCCAAGATAGAAATAACATCTCTTCTGATACTTTGTTTCTGATATGCCTGCGTCATAGTCTCAGCAAGCTGCCTTTCGAGTGATTTGAGTATCTGTAGCAACCTTCCTGTGTCTGATGTGAGCTACTATTTTCCACTCAAGGTCATCAAGTGCTATCATTTAAGACGGCAGATTTCTGTCTTAATCAAAGGATTTGTGATATCCTTTGGTGTCTTCTTTAAACATTCGTGGAAGAGAACGCCAGAACACTCAGGTAGGTCGACTTGCTATAAGTAGTCTTATTAAGACAGGTGGCGTTTCCCCCTTTGTCGAGACTCCTCGACTTCCGCTCCTCTGAGTTTTGAATTCATTTGACAGGACACTTTTGGGAGAGTGTTCCCACTATGGATAGAGCCATGATCTTGCTATAAAGAACAACGCACTTGTATACTGGAACTTCATCTTTTCAACTCCACTTTGCATAGCATTTCCTCCTTCACTAGTTTCAAAAATGCATCGTATTACCATTGCTCCAAGTGATTTGCCTGTCACTCGCAACCAGATTCTTCATGAATCAGGGTTGTATTTTGAATATGGTAACAACTGTCGTGTTGCCAACTTCGTTATGGGAGCTCTTCATGAGAGTTGCCTGACCCAGTTTCTGACTACGATGCCGACACGTTATCAGAAACGAGCTCTTCAAAGCTTTATCTTCAGGTGTAAAACCGATGATGATGCTATTTGGAGTTGCTTTGACAATGAAGTAGTTTGCTGGACTCCGGCCTTCTTTTCTCAAAAGTTTGGCCTTCCTCGGGGTCCTGCTCGTGTTATGGATGTCTTCCGCCACTTGACTGCTCCAGAGTTTGGCTTCTGGAATAAATGGAGGCAGTCCGACAACTGTGACTTTTCACCAACTCCATCATGTTTGGAGTTGAAGGAGGAGTACAGAGTCATTTTTGACATTGTTAGCAATGTCACCTTTGGCGTCCCTGCTGACAATTATGTGTTCAACCCAATTAATTCGGAAATAAAGGACGTTGATTGGGCGGAGTTCTTCTTTGATGGAGTGAAGAGATGCATCGATCTCTTTCCTCAGTTTCCTCTGCCAACTGCCATGCAGCTAAGTTGGTTGCTTGAGCAGATGTTTCCTCATCTTGCTTCTGAAGGTATCCCTTTGATGGGATTCGACTTTTATCTTTTGAGGGCTCACTTCCCTAACTGTGGTTGAAGAATGCTCTGAGCTCTCCTTCCTTTTGTGTCCACAAAAATATTGTTAGATTTGTAGCACCCGATGGTGTAGAGTTGGATGTATCTGATAGCCTTCGAAGTCTGTAATCCTTCTGTTGAATGAATATGCTGATTTTAGATTCCTTTTTTTTAAACTATTTTCATGACATTGTTCAGCATTTTGTAGTGTAGTAATGTCAAGATATCTTCAACAGATCGAAGACATAGCAATCAGAATATAATATTTATCAACCAAATTGCAGGAATATCCTTATAGAAAGAATGAGAGCTAGGACTCATTCATCCACGTCAGCATCTAATTCCATTAATCCCAGTTTCAAGCATAACTCTTTAAATCTGGTTTCTGGAAGGGGCTTTGTAAATATGTCTGCTATTTGATATTCGGTGCATATATAGCGAACATCGATATCTCTCTTCTCTTGATGGTCTTGTATGAAATGATGACGTATATCAATATGCTTGGTCCGAGAGTGATGAACAGGATTTTTTGTGATGCACATGGCACTATTGTTGTCGCAATATATGGGTACACATTCAGGAGAAATCCCATAATCTTGTAATTGTTGCTTTATCCATAGAATTTGTGAGCAACAACTAGCAGCAGCTACATATTCTGCTTCAGTGGTGGAGATAGCAACAGAGTGCTGCTTTTTGCTGAACCAACTAATGAGCTTGTGTCCCAGAAATTGACATGTGCCGCTAGTGCTTTTCCTGTCGATCTTACATCCTCCAAAATCAGAATCTGAATATCCACTCAGAGCTAGACCATCTTCTCTGGGATACCAAATTCCTAATCCTTCTGTACACTTCAGATAGCGAACAATTCTCTTGGCAGTGTCAAAGTGAACCTTCTTAGGCTTGGCTTGATATCTGGCACATAATCCCACGGCATACGAGATATCTGGTCTGCTAGCGGTGAGATACAGTAGTGAACCTATGATCCCTCTGTAAAGAGTAGGATTCACATCATCTCCTTCTTTTTCAAGAGCAGCAATGCATGTTGTGCTGATAGGTATGCGCAAACTCTTGGTCTTCTCCGGACAGTATTTGGCGATTAAGTCACGAGCATACTTCTTCTGATGGATGAATATTCCTTCTTTGGATTGATGAACTTGTAGTCCAAGAAAATAGGACATCTTTCCCATCATGCTCATTTGGAAATGGCTAGTCATGAGATCAGAGAATCTATCACATAGATCTTGATTCTTTGATCCAAAGATTATGTCGTCAACATAAATTTGAACTAGCAGAATGCTGTCTCCATCTTTAATGCGAAAGAGAGTTTGATCTATCCTCCCTTTCTGAAATCCATTATTCAGTAAAAACTTGGACAAAGTTCCATACCAAGCTCGTGGTGTTTGCTTCAGACCATATAGTGCCTTCTTGAGCCTGTAGACTTGATTACCTTGCTCAAATCCCGGAGGTTGCTCGACATAAACTTCCTCCTTGAGCTCGCCATTAAGGAATGCGCTCTTCACATCCATCTGCATTACATCAAACTCATGGTACGCAGCATATGCCAAGAATAGACGGATAGCCTCTAGTCTTGCTACTGGGGCGAAGGTTTCATCATAATCTATTCCTTCACATTGTCTATACCTTTTGGCCACAAGACGCGCCTTGTTCCTTACTACAGCACCTGATTCATCTTTCTTGTTTTTGAACACCCACTTAGTGCCTATCACACTTTGATGTTCTGGTCTGTCGACTAGTTCCCACACATTGTTGCGTGTGAACTCTGCAAGCTCCTCTTGCATGGCATTCACCCAATCTGCATCTAGCAGTGCTTCTTCTACTTTCTTGGGTTCTTCATTAGATATGTAACAAGCTAGCATGGCATTGCCGTTCCCTTGTCTGGTTAGGATAGGGTCATTTACGCTTCCAAGAACACTGTCTAAAGGATGTGCTCGTAGCCATGACGGTCTGATACGTCCTGGAATTTCAGCATCTGGTTCTCCTTCTTGATGAGTATTATTTTGATTAGCTTCTACTGCATTCTCCTGGGGTTCTGCAACTGGGACAATTGGTACTCTTTCTTCATCTGCTTCTGGATCTTCATGAATAGGATCGGCATGAGCAGGTATGGCAACGGTTGGAGCTCCAGCAGCAGGTTCCTCCAGGATTGGATTCTCAGCAACTCCTTTGCTAAGATCTTCGGTAGATTCTTCATCCTCTCGATCGTCAAGTGCACCAGCAACATCTAAATTCTCATTTAGATATATGGAGGATGGGGCCTCAGCATGATCATTAGCATCACCGGCCTGGTCAGCAGTCTAGTCACCTACTGAGTGCGATGTTTCTAGATTGACATCAGTCGTAGACCTAATCGGATCAATACTCATATTTTCAAAAGATTTTTGAAGAGATTGATCATGGATATCATTGGTCTCATGATTATCATTCCTCTGTTCTTTGTCAGCCCTGCGCACTAAAGTAGACTCATCACAAATAACATTACATGTTATTTCCACAATTCGAGTTGTCTTGTTTAACACTCTATAACCTTTGTGAGAAGGGTATCCATATCCTAGAAAAACACCTTCATCAGACTTAGGCGAAAAAGTGTTAAGCTTAGACTTCCCATTGTTATGGATATAACATGTTGAACCGAAAGTACGAAAGTGTTTAATAGAAGGCTTACGACCGTTATACACTTCATAAGGGGTTTTGTTGAATCTGCCATTAACCGCACTCCTGTTCTGAGTGTAGCAAGCAGTCATGATAGCTTCTCCCCAGTACTTTCCACTGAGTCCAGCATCAGCAAGCATGGACCGTGCTGCTTCCTTCAATGTTCTGTTTCTTCGTTCTGCTAACCCATTCTGCTGTGGGGTTCTAGCAGTGGACTTCTCATGATGAATTCCAGCCTCCGCACAAAAGTCCATTAGAATTCCATTACAGAATTCCGTTCCATTATCTGATCTAATCCTTTTAACTGTAACTTCCTTGTTGTTCTGCTCTTTGAGGATCAGCTCAGGTAGCAGGGTTTTTACTTCGTCTTTAGTCTTTAATAGTTGTACCCACGTATACCTGGAGAAGTCGTCAACAACCACAAGTGTATATATTTTCTTATTGATTGTGGGTGGTGTGACAGGACCAAACAGATCCATGTGTAGGAGTTCTAGAATTCTCCCTGAGGTATCCTTTTCTGGATTTGATTTGAAGGATGCCTTTGTTTGTTTGCCTTGTTGACATGCTTTGCACCCTCCTTCCTTTCGGAAAGATTCAGCAGGCAGTCCTTCGACCAGCTTGTGTTTGGCTAGATGATTGATCGTCTTGAAGTTCAAGTGATTTAATCTTTTATGCCATAGTCAATTTGTTTCCTCTTTGTTAAATGCCACGAAGCATGAATCCTGTTGGCCACTTTGCCAATCAACCACATATAGTCCACCCTTGCGGATGCCTCTAAGCTTCACTTCACCTGTAACCTTATCAACAATATCACAGCCAGAGTTAATGAAATAAACATTATATCCACAACTGGCTTATGCTCATTAAGTTATGTTTAAGGTTTGAAACAAGAGCAGCATTGATAATTCGGATTCCATCTTGTTCTACACATCCTCTTCCAATGACTCTTCCTCTGCTGTTATCACCAAAAATAACTGAGGATCCATAGACGCTTTGTAAATCTGAGAATAAGTCAGCTCGTCCAGTCATGTGTCCTGAGCAGCCGCTATCAAGAATCCATTCATCTGGAGATCTTGACTCCTTCACTCTTGGATTCTGCTTCTGCAAGACAATTAAGAGAATGATTTAGGTACCCGTTTAGTCTCGGGTCCTGCAGGATTAGCAAGCGTCATCGTTCCTTTTGGAACCCACATCTGAGTGACCTTCAAAATTTTCTTCTTAACATCACTCTTTATACCTTTCTCAACCTTAGGATGAGTAAATCTTGCATACTTGGATTGAGGATGAGGTGTTGTAGTGTGTTGTGCCTTCATTGTCCTTTTGAAAAAGTTTGTTTTGGACTTAGGCCTTACATAGGTGTTCTGCCTATGTAGTGTATATGCATTATGAGGGGGCTTTACAGTATTATAATAGACATGCTTGCTTGTATGAAATGAAGATTTTGCTGTCCTGGCAGTAGATGCATACTGCTCGGCATTCCTTCTAGACTCTGCTGATCTAGGTTGCGAAGCAGATGTTCTTGTATTCTGCTTGAATTTATTATTCCTCTGTTGAGGTTTCATAGCAGACACTTGAGCATTCTGCTGAGGTATAACGTACCTCTGCTGTGTTTTCCTAGTATATATTCTAGGATTCTGCTGGGATATATCGTACCTCTGCTGAGGTTCCCTAGCGGATGTCCTAGCATTCTGCTGAGGTTTTACAGATTCGCTAATGAGTGTTTCAGCAGATTCCTTTTCTTTCAGTTTTTCTCCAAGGATGAATTTTCCAGCAGAGACAAACTGAATAGTCTTCTGCTTAGACGATTCTCCTTTATTATACCGATCAAAACCAACGCCAGCTCTATCTTTGTGGTGCTTTTGTTGATTAATTGCGGCATTCAAAACAGCTTGACTGGTCGTGTAAGTACAAATGCAATTTTCTTTTGGTTTATTTTTCAGCAAAATGTTCTCTATTTCAAGAATTTTGAAATTTTCAGAAAGTATTGAAAATTCAGCTTTCATTTTTGTAAGTTCCTCACTTGCAGACCTTAGTCTTTCGACTTCCTTGGTCAAATTTGACACTTCTAACTTTAGTGAGGTGTTTTCTCCTACAATGACGTTTTTAATTTCGTACATTTTAGAGAATTCTTCACTTAGCTTCGTGAGATAGTCTTCCTCAGAATCTAAAGTGAGATTCTCGCAATCATCAAAGGTTACAAATCTAGGGATGTTTATTAAAATTACCTCGGTGTTCTCGGCTGCTAGAGCCGTTTCAGCATTTTGATCAGCATCTGCATCAGCAAATTGATCTTCCACGACGTCTGCCATCAGAACTAGCATGGCTTCTTCATCTTCTTCCTCTGAGGATAGATAATATTCCTTATCATTTTCAGGAATGTCCTGAGTTTCTGTCCTGGTTAGGAGCGCTCTTTTGACTGCATTGCCTGCTCGTCTTTCAAATCTTTGTTTCAGCCGCTCCCTTTCTTCTCTGCTGACTTTCGGACAGTCATGTTTTAAGTGGTCGGGAGATCCACACTCGAAACAGGTCCTAGGCTTTCGCTCTGCTGAGCGGTTATGAGAAGGTGACTGCTGAGTCTCCTTTGCTTCCTTTTCGCCTTTAGCCTCCATCAGCATCTTCTGAAGTTTCTTCATCTGTTCTTCTAGTTCACTGATCTTAAGATCAGTAGGCTGAGAGCCACAGGTTGTAGTAACCTCCTTTGATTGGTTTATAGGAGCAGATCTTTCTTGATTGTAATATGGTTTCTTTTGTTTAAACTTATTAAAATCCTTTTTGACAAAATAAGCCAAATCATCTGAGCTAGCAGCGGATTGTACTACTGCAGCTTCATTCTTCTTTGACTGTTGTATTATAAATTCATGAGATTTTAACTGAGCAAATACCTCGGATGTAGACATTTTGTTGAGATCTTTCTCACTTAGACTAGTCATTTTAACAAACCAGTCATCTCTGGGGTATAGTTTAGAGATAATCTTGTGATTCATTTCCCCATTCTCATATTTCTTACCAAGGTTATTCAGCTCTCCAATGATGGTATTAAATCGTTCCTCCATGGCCATTATGGATTCACCTACATTCATAGAGAAAGATTCATATTTGTCAACAGCTACCTGCAGTTTATTGCATTTCATCTGGTCTGTCTCCTGGGAAGACTCGCAGACATACTGCCACATTTCTTTAGTTGTATCAAGCTCTAAGGCCTTTTGTGCCATCAGCTTCGGTAGAGAGTCAAGGATTAACTTCTTTGCAACATGCTCCAGCTGAGCTCTTTTCTTGTCTTCACTTGTGTATTCCTCAAAAGGTTTTGCAACCATCTGGGGTCTTGGTAACCTTGGGGGTCTAGGTTGATCTCCTTCATCAGCTCCTTCAGCGGGTTCGGGTACAGGTCCTATAAAAGTGTTAGCTTTCATAATCTTAATGGGACCTATTTCAAGTACCTCAACCATTTCTGGGTGTATGCTCTGAAGCTGTATTAAGGCCATCTTTTTCCATGTTGAGAAGTTCTCCCTGTTGTACTTTCCAAGAGAATGATTCAACATCTTGTCTCCTGAGCTAAACAAGTAGAATACAAATAAACAGGTAAAAGTGCAAGGAAAATGCGGATCTGGTCTTAAGCGACTCAGAAGCAGTCGGTTTTTCAACCTCCTGCTCTGATACCACTTGTTGGTCCCGAAATATCAGAGTCGTCGTATTGATAACTTAACACGAAATGCAGCGGAATGGTTTTACGTCTCTTGCACTTAACGTTATTTTCAAAAGTTAGTTAGCTCAAGTTATAACTTAAGTTAGTGTTCAGATATACTCTAGCAACTCCGTTGCTAGGTTTCAAATCAATCTTTGAGCAATAACTTAATAAAACAGTAAATGGACACAAGGTTTATAGTGGTTCGATCAAATAGATCTACGTCCACTCCTTAGCCGAACTTTCGGCCTGGCTACTTGACAGCTATCCTCCGTGAGCCTGAACTTCTCTGGTAAGGTTTGGCTGGGGGTCAAGGGCACACCTTCGAAACTCCTGCCTTGCCTGATATGGAAGATTTAGTCCCTTCCTGATTTTCCTTGAGTGTGGCTAGACGCCCGTTCTAGTCTTAACCTTTTCAGGTGTTCGACTGCTAGATTCTCTTTTGAATGAAAGGAATCTCAATGATTGAAATATTCTTGAATGCAATCAAGAATATCTTCAATGGAGTGTCAGTACTTCAATGAGCGACACTTTTGGTTGTTGGGAGCTTTTAGATAAACTTTTGTACAGCTCTCAACTGACTACTTTCAAAGTTCACTTTGTCAAAGGAATCTCTAGCTTGAGCGTTCGTGAATGAGTAAAGTGAGAAGATCAATTGTAAGTCGTGAAAGCAGTTATTGAAGTAGTTGTTTCTCTCATCTTTGAGACTGTCTTTTATAGGTGGAGATTCAAACTTTGAATCTCCTTATCCGTTAGACTCAACGGCTCCTTGATCTGAAGAGGTTTGTCTGTGGCACTCACTTATATTTTTGACTTGTACTTTCCTAACCACTTCGGGAAAGTCTTATCCTTTTGCGTGAACTTTCTGTCAGAGTGGCAGTCCGGCTTCGAATTTTGTTCTTGTTTTGGTACGCTAGAGCCTGCTACAAGTATATTCCTTTTGATCCTTTGACTTCCGTTGTTTACGATTCTTTATCCATTGCTGAAAGATCCGAATGCTAATCATCTTAGCATTCTGTCTAGCGTTCTTTCAGCCATTTGCAAGTGATCCTTTGTTCGCTTGCTTCTCTAGCAGTTTGTGTTTTGAATGCTGATGTCAACTGCGTTGTGTCTGCTAGGAATTCTTCTCAGCACACTAGTCTATTACAACTCGATGTACAACTTATACAGGACTTTACAAGTTGTGTTAGACTCTCTAGATTTCAGCAAATGATCGACCAACTAAATAAGGTTTGATCCAACAAAACCTTTTACAAATAAGTCCTAAGGGAGATTTTAGGGATAATTCCCAACAATTTCCCCCTTTTTGGTGCGATCAAAGCTTACTATCATTTGCTGACCATAAGTGGAAGAATGTCTGTGTTTTACAATTCTATGCTCTTCTATCAATCTGACACAGAGTTTTTCCAACTAGGTTCGAGCAACAGAAATGATTGAAGTCAAATTCCCCCTCAACAGGTGCTGGGGAATATTTCTCGATTAAGTATGAGTAATTGTTTGCAACAAAGCAATATGCTAGAAATTCTAGCACTCATTAGATCAGTAAGCATTCATATTCATCAATCAAAATATGGTCTTCATGTCCACATGCAGATTTGTTGAATACACCAGAAGTGTAGATCAACTAGAGCACACCAGTAAAATTCAGAAGTGGACAAAAAGATTTTGTCAAAATCTGATCCAATTTCATATATGATATTGCAAGTTTAAGTACAAATTGGATTTAGAAAGTAAAAGGAATTGACCTTGTCGTTCATGAGCCGGGTGCTGGTTTATCCTTTTCACTGTTTGCTGATTTGTTCTTCTGAATGTCAGCAAACTTCTCCATGGTAAATTTCATGAAGTTCTCGAGAAGAGCTGCTCCTGTTTCCCTTTCCGCAGCCTCACGCTCCAGTTCTTTGGCCAGCTTCTCTTGCTCCATAGCGATCTTCTGTAGTTGAAGTTCATGTTCCTTCCTTTGTAATTCTAATTTGGCTTCATGTTCCTTTCTCTGCAATTCTAGTTGAGCTTCTAGCTCTTTTCGTCTTGATTCCTCCTTTGCTTCTTCTTCTTTTCTCCTTATCTCCTCTAACCTTGCGGCTAACTCCACCTCATTTTTCTTTCTTCTTTCCTGGTCAGCCTTTCTTCTTTCTTCCCCCTCTTTGATTGCAGCCAAAAAGTTTGTGCCATAAGCCACAACCGTGTCTTCGAGGGTAGTCTTGGTGTCTGCTAAATCCTTTTGAACGACTTCAAGACTTGTCCTATTCTCAGAAATAGCCAGCTTGTTTTCAGCGATCTCTGATTGTACATGAGATACATCTCCCCGTATCTCATCAACTTCTCTTCTTAGATTAGCTGTTGCCCCTGATATTCTTTCATCAATGGTTACTTGCAAGTACGAGTCAAAGGCAGCAGCCATACCAGCATTCATTGGAAAGACCATCTGTACGGAAGAGATAGGAGTGGCATTGAAGGAAGTTGTTGCAACAAGCTCTCTGTTTGTTGGAGCAGGTGATTGCTGTCTTTGAATTGCAATTGCTTCCATATGTGCTTGATAACAAGCTTCCTCATGTATGATTCGATGAGTGGCCTCCAGAATCTGTGCAGACTCCTGAGCAATTCGAGCCTCTGCTTCCTGAGCCTCCTTATCATGATTTAGGAATTTGATTATTTGCACATCAAATTTCAGAGCAGCCCGCTCAGTGGCCAGTGCCTCTCTTCGAGCCTTCCGACGCTCCTCTTGTTGCGATTCATATTCCATCTGACGTTTCTCGTAGGCAACAGCAGCTTTTGCCTGTCGTTTGGACAATTCAACTCTAGCATCAGAGTATCCATCAGGTACGAAGGTGGACTTGGGTAACCCAGCAGTTTTTGAGAGGGAACGGTGTTCTCGGATGGCGTGAAGTCTGCACATCACTTGTTTATCCGAGAATTGTTTCATCCCTGGAACTTGATCAATCCAATCAAAGCACCAACGTTCCTCACACCTCCAGAAGTTTAATCCTTTAGCTGCGATACATATCATCATTTCTTCGAAGCAGAGTTGATACATGATATAATCAAACTTCTTCCATCGACGGAACTCTTCTGCCAATAAGCGTCCTTCAGGTATTGATTCATCCAACTCACTGTAGAATAGATCTGCTATGGCTCTTTCTGTTTCAGATTCAACAAACTGCTCTATTTCTTCAGCCATAGGTCCTAAATCAGAGTTAGGTACTTCTTCGGGATGAACCTTTGCACACTATTGACTAATTCTTTGGAGTCCATAGCGACGTCCTGGCAGCCCATTGAGGGGTACTCGAAGAATAGCCTCTGATCCTGTGGTTTCTTTTCTCAAGAACTTTGCATTGAAAATTTCTTCAGCTTCTCCATCGGAGTCAGATTCAGAGATGCAAGATGATTCAGGTTCAGTGAGGTGAGAATCATTTTCTTCTAGTTGAGGTGTTTCAGCACCTAATTGCTCTTCTAATGTGTTAGCAGATTGATTACCAACGAGTGTTTCCTTCGGATGTTCTGCTAGGGGTGTCTGCACCGGCAGTCCTGCTAACATATTTTCGTCTGGTTTTCCTTTCTCTGAGCCAGGATTGATGAGTGATTCGACTTGATTTTCAACATTTCGAATCTCACTAGATTCTGCATCATTTCTTCTGCGAATCTTTTCCCGTGGGTATTGAGTTTCATTGAATGCTCCAGATTCCAGTCTTTTTGTGAATTCTGTATCTGATAATTCTTCTTCTTCAATGTTGATCTGCTGATCAGGTGACTGATTGAGAATTGATTCTTCTGCTGAATCAGCCTTCCCCTTTCCTTTCTTCGCAGCTTCTTCTGTTAGATGAAGAAGATCAGCAGCCGAATCTTCTGTAGCATCCCTTATGATAGCATCTGCTGAAGTATCTGCTATGTCTTCATTCTCGGCTGGAATTTGATTTTCTCCAGCATCATGCCTTTCTGCTAATGGATGATTCATATGCTCAGCTGATGTTTCATTTACTATGGTAGTCTCGACTTCTCTGTTAGCACTGACCTCTTTGCTAGCTTCTTTAGCAGCTCTTTTCTGGGCTATAAATTCTTCAGCAGCGGATTTGACCCGTTCGAAGTTCCTGTCTCTGCCTTCGAATGTCAAGTTACTGATGAACTTTTGGTAATCTTTATTCTCGATTTCCTTTAGAGTAGCTATGCGCCTTCTCTTTGCTTTTCTTGTTTCCTGACTACGTTCTTCTGCAATCCTGAGAGACTTAGGAATGTAATCTGGATCAGTGGTGTCCTCAGTAACATTCTTTGTAGAATCCTTTTCTGCTGTATCAATTCCTTCAGCAACTGTAACACTCTTGCTTTCTGCTTCTGCTTTCTCTAATGCTTCCTTATCTGTAAGTAGTTCCAACTTTCTCCTGGTCTTCTTCTTTGCCTTAGTCACAGGAAGAGTTGTTGCGGTTCTCTTGTTTGGTTGAATAGGTAGTGCCTGTGCTCCAAGAGTGGTTGGAATCTGTTCGGCTTCCTTTGAGGTCATGATGTCGTTGATCTGATCAACTGATAAGTTTCCTAACTTCTCAATGTCCTCAAGGTTTTTGAAACAATGATCTGTTTCTACATTCCTCTTCAACACTGCTAATTCTTCTTCGGTTATGGTAATGGAGTGTTGAAGTGTGGGTGTTGCTAAACTAGCTTCATCTGGTTCCTCTGGGGATGTAGGTTTATTCTTATCTACATTAGACTTCCCTTTTAACCTTCGAGGATTTCTGATATTGATCGGCTTAGGCTTGTGTCTAGTGACAGGAATGTAGTCTGTGGGAAGGAGTGCAACTCCACGATCCACGCCTGTGTTGGTAAACAGAATCTCCAGGAATTTACTAATCCTCAGCCCAAAGTTTACATTCGAGGAGAATGTCCCATCGATCTCCATATGAGCATTTTTCTTAGCATGCTCTGCCCATCGTTCAAATATGAATTCAGCCCAATTACCCTTAACATTGTTGTTTAATGCCATCATCACGGCATACTTCTTGGCTGAGAGCTCCGAGTATGAACCAGCATCGCACTGGAGCATTTTTATCACAATTTCGGCAAGGAGTTTGTATTCCTCTATCAAGGTGTTGATCGAGGTGTTAACCTTAAACGTACTAGGTTGCCCTTTTTCTCCTGACCTCTTTCAAAGGTTCCATAGTCTCTCCATTTCGGCTATATCATTCACCTTATACTGAGAGATTTTGGTTCCATAGTTTCGAAGTCCAAAAGTACGGGAAAGCAGATCAGCATTCACTTCTACAATATTCCCATATACACATGTCTTGAATGACTTCTGATCATCACTCATAACAGTTCTAGCATAAAATTCAGCAACCATATGTGGATGAAATTGATCAGGTTCAGCAGTGAGATACCTTACTAGCAGTTCGGAATCAAGAAGATTTAAAATCCATTTGGGAAAGTTTTTGTTGGCGAGTGGCATGTACAGAACCCTGTCTTTCATGATCTGGGCCACTCGTCTCCGTTCCGCCGAATGATTGGACAGCTTCTTTTGTCTGGCCATGGTTACCAATGTGCTGTATGGTATGGACTCATCAATGTCCTCTTTCTTCTCAATACCGGTGAACTCGGGTGCATGTCTAACATGCAGGGGCGAGCAAGTGGTGGCTGGATAGATGAATGTGGGCTGTTGAAATTGAGGTGTGTCTAGGTTTTCTGAAGATGAAGATTCGGGATTGGTGTCTTTGTGTGATGAGGTTGAAGAATTTGGATTTGAAGTCATGGTTGAGTAATTTTTCTGGGAAGTTTGAGAGGGTTTTGCAAGGACGGAGGTGAAGGGTTTCTGAAGATTGGTGGGGATTTGAAATCTAATTATGGTGTAGAAGATTTTGGAGTATGAGGAGAAATTGACGACGAGGATTGAAAGCACTTTAAATTCAATCAACGGTTGGGGTTGAGAGGCAGATCGTGAGTATAACCACGTCCTTCGTAGCTTGAGTGTGGATGACGTGGCACAATCTGATTTGTCGTCGTCGTCTGGATGCATTAAATGCTTCTCCATATTGAAAAGCAAACGTCCCACGTCTGATTTGAGATTTTTCAGCAGCCAAGATGAATAAAATCAAGCAGATGCTACCACGTATTTCATGGTATCATCATAATAATCTCCGACATTGCTTTTCATGCATGATCGTAATCTCTTTCGATTTGACCTTTTTATTAATGAGCTACTTTACTCCTACTCAGCGACCCTTCAACTTCAGAGGTGAGCAGTTACCAATGGCTCTTCTTTAAATAGCATAAGCAGGTGATGCATTTGATACGATTTCTTGCAACTCTTGTTCTTCTTTTCACAAAATTCACTAATACGAAGATATGGAACAGATTCAACCTCTCTTCGTTCCGCGCCATAGAATTCTCTGTGATTCTGGTCTGTATGAGGAATATGAAACAGAGTACCACATAGCAGAATGGATCATGTCCAGTCTTCATGCTTGTGGTGTGGCTAAGTTCATCTCTTTGACGCCTCATGC
>JAPKLW010006908.1:0-16235 GCA_026898455.1 Plectranthus barbatus
ATGCTCCTGCTCCTGCTCCTCAAGTTGATTCCGCCGCTGATCAAGAGGAGCAGATTGAGAACTTTTTCTAGTTCAAGATAAAGTACTGAATAATTCGTTTTACTAAGAATCTTGAACAATCATTTTGTAATGAATGAATGTTTGGCTTGTTGCTGAGGCCTCTTTTACAATTTTTACTCCTTTTCAATCACATGCTTGTAATTTGCACTTTTCCTATATAAAATTAGTTTCGTATAAAACTCTTGTGTGCTTTCTTGCTTGTTCATTATTCTATCAACTATGTACTACCTTTTATTTTTTTATTTAGAGCTCTTTCACTATTGAAAATAGAGATTCATACATATAAATCTTTTAACTATTTATTTTGGAGCTTCACTATACTAAAAATCACCCACATCTTATAGATAAGATACAATTTACCTTTTTCATAGCACTCTTTCATAGAAAAGATAAAATTATAATATTTTTCTTAACTCATAGACCAAGAAAAAAAAAGGAACAGGCTCAAAGGAGCTATTCTAGGGATAAAATATCACAAGGGGCAGTGTTTGGGATAATTTGGCTAACAAAGATGGCCTAAAATTATTTTCTCTATCCTTGTGCACACTATGTAGTCTCGAAACAGAACATAAGAAAGTTCTAGAGAAATGAAAACATACATGCGAATCTCACATCAAACGAAAATAAGGCTCAAAATCTCACTTGGGTTCAAATATTTCTTCCTTAGTCAATTTCAATCCACTCAAATATCATGCACGTGTAAGTTTCAATTAGATCTTGCGGTATTCTACATTCATAGGCAATCAACCACAATCAAAATCAAATCAACTCATCATCGATCGATTTCAAACTCACACTTTAGTTCAAATAGGTTCAAAACTCGACAGATTTCCTCACACTATATCCTTATTTTTTATACTACTCATAAATTTAAATAACAGAAAGCAAATGACAGAAAGCATAATAAATAAAGGGATAGAAAAGTTCGAATTCTTGTCCACATCCCCCAAACTTATTTCGAACTCAAAGAGTTAGAAAAAGTTTGAAAATCAGACAAGAAAAAGAACTAATACCTGACCGTTGATCTCAAACATCAACGTTTTTATCCACCGAATGAATCATCATTGTGTGATGAAGCATTTGTGGTTGCTGGCACACCGTGTCAATCGACAGGGGCCCTATCGATCGACACAGAGCCTTCATGTTGACTCCTTGCTCGGGTTGAAAGAGTTGCTCCGTCTGGACCTCTGTATCGATCAACATCAGGCATGTCAATCAATACAAAGGTCGATTCTCCAAAAAAAAAATTGAAAATAAATAAAGGAAAATACAAAAATTGAAAATAAAACAAAAGAAATTAAAATCAATAAGTAAAACAAAGCAAAAGAAATTGAAATAAAACAGATAAAGGTTGAGTTACCTCCCAATAAATGCTTAGTTAACATCGAAGCTCGACGATACCTCTTTTTCTCAAGTCCACGGAGGATGGATGCGGACTCGCCTTCCTCGGGCATCGACCATGTAAACCAGCCTGTCTTGAATGACAGCAGTGAGCTCGGGGTGAGATGGTGTCATTGGCAATTTTGCCATCTCATTCCCTCGCTCCCATTCAATGGCAGCTTGGTCTTCACTTTCTTCTTCAGACTCCTCTTCATCCTCTTTAGAGTCTTCAATGGAGGTGATCCGATTGCATTCGGATTGCTGCCAGCTTTCGTCGAGCGTGAATGTGATCCTCTCATCATTGGCTCGAAGTGTGATTTCTCCTTCTCAGTAGTTAATCATTGTGGCACTAGTATCCAAGAACTCTCATCCCAAGATCAGGGGCGTGTTGCTATCCTCCTTCATATAAAGCACTGCAAAATCAGCAGGGAAAATTAGATGACACACACGAATGAGTGCTGGACTAGCTTTGGAAGTCGGATTATTGAGCTAAGGTTGCATCTGTGTCGACCGAGCTGCAGGAGTGTTGACCGGTCTTCTATGTCAATCGACAGGGGGTGTGTCGGTTGACACACCCACTGAGTTCCTATCGATCGATTCGTCTTCATCATCCAACATGTCTGCCTCCTTTTGTCCTCTGTGTCGATCGACACGGGGGTGTGTCGGTCAAAACAGAGGGCATTCCTATAGGAATTTCCTCCTCATATCCCCCAAACTCGTTTTAGGGCATCCTCGAACCCTGGTAGCTGGATCCAGACCTCAGTTTGATTGCCTTGCATTCCGTTGTGTTTTTGGGGTTCACTTCGGTGGTGTTTGACAGCTTCCCTTGCTTGTGTTGTGTATCAAGTGAGGTTGCGCCTCGATAATCTACTTGCACTTCACAATTATGTCCACCTTAGTATTGACCCTGCCACTTCTTGCTCAATTTTGCCAACCCGATAGTCGAATGCCTTGATGAACTTCTGCAACATCTCGTCGAGGCTCTCTGATAAGCTCATATTTATACTCACTTATCTATATTTTTCTCCATTGTTTCAAGTGTTTTACATTATGTTTTTACTTATTTCTGTGCATGAGTCTACTTTAGAGGGTGTTATGCCTTTGATGGGTGAATTTTGCAGGTTTTATGCCAAATTCATTGGAAACCCATACCGAAAGCAGATGATGTTCAAAAGAACAGTCACGAATTCTTCCACTCGTGGAATCCGAGCTAATGGAGCATGGAAATAGAAATATCTTTGAATTAGCTTTCCAACGCAACTAGAATCGGGTCAATCGAAGTTTGGGAGCAAAAGTTATGGCCAAAATCGTGAGACTGCGCAGACAGATGTTTCTGTGTTGAGAGACAGGATTTGTGTCGACCGAAACAGAGGTCAAAACATTCCTGTCGATCGAAATTCTTTCTGTAGATCGAAACAGAGGTCAAAAGTGCAGAATCGACACAAATTTCAGCCCGGATCGACTGGATGGTTGTGTCGATCGACAGCCTGCCTGTCGATCGACACGGAGGTCCGAAAAGGCTGTTTTTGGCCTGTTTTGGCAGTTTTTGCTATTTTTACCCAATACTCAAATTAGGTCTTCTTCCCCCTCTATAAATATGAACTCTTAGGCACGAAATTACATCTTCTTTTCTCTGTTTTTGCTGAATACATTGGAGTTTTTCAAGACATTGAAGGTTCCTATTTTATTTGTAAGTTCATTAATAATATATTTCTTTATTTTCTAGTCATGATTTGTGGCTAGAACCCTAAACAGGTTCTAGAGTTGTGATTTCTTTTCTGATGCATGTCTAATTGATATTAACTCAAAAAGCATGGATTAATTCTCTGATTTAATTTTATAATCTAGATTAAAAGAAGGACCGAGGGGTGAATTGAGATCTAGGTTTATAGTTATTAATTGATGGATCAAGAGATGAAAATTATTAACAGGAAGAGGGAATTAATTGTGTTTGTTTTCTGTCTCAAAAGGAAGAAACTTGCATAGGAATTAATAGATAATTATTGAGATTGATTAATTTGGTGTTCTTGAAACCGAGAGGAGATAGTCACTAATTAATAATCTAGTATTTAATTGTCTGACCAAGGAATTTAATCCATCAAAATCTATGTTTTCCCCATTGCTGAGTTGATTGATATTGCATGTTGATGATTAGATTATCTGCCCTAGGATCTATGCTTTCTTTAATTGCTTTTAAAACCCTTTATTTTCTGCATTTGTTATCTTTAAATTCCAAAACAAAACTCCTTTTTCCATTTCCTCAAACATCTATGATTTATTAATTATAGCTAGTATTTTGGATTTATCGTTGCACGGTCCCTGTGGGATCGACCACCTACGGGTGTAAAATTTTATTTGGCTAACCGCTAAACTGCAGTTATCACTCTCCTTTTTCTTCTCCACGATATCTCCATTTTGAACATCGAAGTCTGGTGGAGGGTGTTCGGCACCTTCAGGTTGAGCATATGAGAAACATAGATGTGCTCTAGGATGGTAGTGCTGGTATCCCCCTTGCCGGTACTGATTTTGGTATCCACCTCGATTCATGTAGTTCACGTCGGCTACGGGATCAACCTGTGCAACAGAAACACAAGCACTAGACTTCAGTTTCTCCATCTCCCCCTTGAGCTTCTCGATTTCCTTTTTAAGGGTATCATCTTCCTTCTTCTCCACTGCTCGAACTTGAGGTCTCCTTGGAATGGCCCGTTGTTGAGTATGCTAGACCATCTTCTTGAATAGCTTGAGGGCTTTTTCAGGTGACTTGCTCATCAAAGAACCGCCAGCTGCATTGTCCACCGACTCTTGAGTTTTTTCATTCATCCCTCGGTAGAATATGTGGGCCTGCTCCTCGGTGTCAAATCCATGGTCGGGACAACTCCTCAACAACTCATAAAACCTGTTCCATGCCTCGAACAAAGACTCATCCATATTTTGGTGGAACTGTTGGATCTTTGTCTTCTTTTGAATGAACAGATGGTGGAAAGAAGGCGGTTAGGAACTCTGCTTAGAGATCTGCCCAAGTGCGGATGCGGCTGCAATCCAGGGCTGTAAACCACGTCCAAGCTTGATCCCGAAGTGAAAAGGGAAACAAGCACCAACGGATCACATCCTGGCTGACTCCATTCTGTTTGTTGGTCTCACACACCTCCACGAACGTGCGGAGATGAGTGTATAGATCCTCCACCGCTCGGCCACCAAATTGGATCTGTTGAATCATCTGAATCAAACCGGTTTTGAGTTCAAAGTTATTGACAGTGATACCAATAACAAATCCCTCATTGTCAGGCTGTGGTTTGTTTCTCCTTGCCATTGCATTTGGGTTCTCATCATCGAAGTGCTCTTGACACCGCCTTTCTCTTTCTCTTCTTACAGCCTCAGCTCCGTCTGCTTCTCTTTCAGCCATCAATTGTTTGATTACTTCCTTCATGTGATTGACCTCTTGGACTAGAAGAAGGGCATTCCCATTAGTGAGTTGTGTGTCAGTATCCTCCAAGGGTAACATGTCATGGTCATCCTCTTCACTTTGACTGTGGTATGACTCCATCAAAAATTATGTTTTGTTTTTCCTTGTTTATCCTCCTCCGGGATGTGGCCTCGATTTCTGGGTTAAAAGCTTCGAGTGATTTGCCCCGAGCCCTTGTATTCATACAACCTGAGAAAAAGATACTTCAGAAATCAGCCTCTGTGTCGACCGATAGGGGCCCTGTCGATCGACACGGATGATGCAGTTGTGTCGACCTACACACAACGTGTCGAGCGAAACAGAGCGCAAACTCTGAAATCAACACACGCACACTAACAAAAAAATTAAAGCAAAAATAAAAATAAAAACTCATAATAAAATAGAGTCTAACCGTCCCCGGCAACGGCGCCAATTTGATCAGTGCTAAAATTAACAAATAAATTATAGAACAATGGCAAATAAATTTATAGTTTTACCCTAAGGTATTCGAACCCACAGAGACTGTATAATGAGACTATTATATGTACTAGCCATAGTTTTCAAACCATAGTTGTTTGAGCAAATTGAATAAGGGTTTTGGCTTGGAATTTAAAGATAACAATGCAGAATTTAAAGGGTTTTGAAAACAGAATTTAAATATACAAATTCCATGGCAGATAATCAAATCATCAACACGCAAAATTCATCAACTCAACAATAGGGAATAAATCAGATTCAGGTGGATAAAATTCCTTGGTTAGGCAATTAAACCCTAGATTACTAATATGTGACTATTTCCTCTCAGGCTCAAGAACACAAATTAGCCAATCCCAATAATTATTAGATTTTAATCCTACAATTAATTCTTCCTTTTCAGAAAGAAAACAATTGTAATCAATTCTTTCTTCCTATTACTAATTTTCACCCCTTGGACCCTCAATTAATAACTTTCAAACCTAGATTAATTTCATCTCTCGATCCTTCAATAATTCTAGATGTGATTTAAATAAAAACCAAGAATTGAACCATGCTTTAGAGTTGAATCAATTAACATGCATAAAAAAATATTATCAAAAGCCCTAGAACCTGTTAGGGTTTCTAGCCACAAATCATGTTTAGAAACAAAACAAACATTTTATTAAAAGACATAAATTACCTAACAAGAACAATAGGAACCTTGAAAGGTCTTCAAAAACTCCAATGTTATGAAATTCTAAGTCAAAATTATGATATTCCGTGCCCTAATGAGTTTGGTATTTATAGAGGAATGAAAACATATAAACAAGGTATTGGGCTAAAATATCAAAAATATCCAATTTGGGCAAAACTTGCTTTTCCAGCTTCTGTGTCGATCGACACAGTGTGTCAATCGACATGGATGCAAATCAAAATCTGCTCCATATTCTCCACGTCGATTCACCTCTTCAACATCCGTGTTGATCGACATAGCGGGTGCCGATCGACATGGAACTCCTGTGTCGAGCCTTCTCTTTCTATTTTGCCTTTGATCGATATCTGACCTATGTGTCGATCGACATGCTCCCTTTCGGTCAACACAGAGGTAAGACTTCAAGTTTTTGGCACGTCTTCCAACTCGATTGACTTCCCGTGTGTTAATCAAAGCAGCAACTCTGTCTAACTCGGCTCTTTTCACCTTTTGCTCACTTTTAGCCTAAAAACCTACAAAACTTAGCATAACAAGTATAACATCCTCTACAATACACTCATGCACGAAAACAACTAATAACTAATCCTAATTGCACTAAAACAAAGGAGAAAAATATGGATAAGTGAGTACAAATATGAGCTTACAAGAGCAAGAGGTGCATTCTGAGCCACAACCTGAGATGGAAAGAGATCCCAGGAAAGGAAAAGATCCTGTGGTCGATCAAGTGGAGACCTCTTCCCGAGCTGACTCTCCTACTCAGTCTCAACCTGAGTCAGGTCACCCCGAGGCCTCTCCTAGAAGTGATGACTGAGATGATGTAATAAGCACCTTTTTTGCTGATTCTGCCCTATCTTTTTGCTTGCTAGACGTCGAGGAAGTACGAGAGCTCGCACTTACAAAAGGCTCACTTTTGAGCAAGACATAGAAGGAGTCTGGAGAAGACATCCCTAGGATTCAAGGCAGGCCAAGGAACTTCAGAAAATGCTAAATCAAATGGTAGAGTTCAAGGTTCCTTTCAATGGCCTCCCTTATCCAAAGTCTACTTCTCAACGGCTCATGGGTTGGTGTTCACCTATCGAGCTAACTGACACAGGAGATGTTAGAATCATTCCACGGGCTGGAGAAATTTCACAACAGATAGAGCATCAAGTTACTAAAGAAATCAACTTACGTTATCCTGACATCTTGTTGGAATGTTCAATCCCTTGTGATGTGCTGCGATAGGAGTTCAAAAGATGGAGACGATTTGATCTGGCCAGAGATGAACTTAATGCAGAGGATCTATCAATCATGATGGCCAGAATAGGGCTAACTTTTTGGAGGTCAGAGGAAGCCTGGGCAGATGAATGGAGTGCCCAAACTGAAAGAAAGCAAATGACATAAAAAAATTTAAGGTTAAGGATGTTGGCTATCCGAGCTTACAGGGCTCATACTGCTGATTCATACAAATTTGGCCAGGACACTCGCAGACTACCTCCTTGCAACTTTCAGTTTGTGTTAGAGGCTCCTCGTTTAATTGTCCCAATTTCTAAGGTACCTTCCCTTGTACCGACTCTAGATCATTACCACGATCTTATAGTTGCAAGGAGACATAAGGTGGAGGAGCTCACTCAGCAGCTATGGGCGACAGAGGTTGAAATTTAGCAGATCAAGGAGGATCTTGCTACAGCCCAAAGAGATTTGACAGATACGGAGGCAGATTGTAAAAAAATGGAGCAAGCTTTGATATTGTCTTCTCAGCTTACTGTTCAACAAATTTTCGAGAGAGCGGCACAATTGATCAATGTCATTACCTCCGGCACAGAAAGATTGGCCCATGCTGCTAACGTGATCCTGAGGAGAAATGAACTATTGAGGATAATAGTGACCAGGCGTCCAAGGGATGATGAAAGAAGGTTATGCGAGGATGAACTTAAGCGCAAGGCCGATGAGGAAGTTCGTTTACTTCAAAAAGCTGAACAAAGGCGCAAAAAAGAAAAAGACGAATTTCGGAGGCTTATTAAGAAGAAGAGATAAGGTAATTAGTGGAAGAGAGGACCAAGGTTGCTGATGTTTTAGCCAAGCTAGAAGAGAAAAGAGCCCGGCTTCTTGCAGTAGTAACTACCGTGCCAATTTAAATCTTTGAAGTGATGAACTGCCCAAAACTGTGCTGAACTAGATGCAAGCTAGCTTCCAAGATCAGATTGACATACTTACCGTGAGATTTGAACAGAAGAAAAAGCCGAGTCTGTTGCAAATCTATCATCCGTGAAGGCCACTGTCTCGACCCTTCTTAAGATTGTCACAAACAGGGAAGAGCAGAGACTGAAAGAAAAGGAAGAGCTGAGGCTGAATGAAGAAGCAAAAGAAAAGTGGAGGCAGGAGCAGCATAATATTCTTGCAGAGCTCATGGTCAAACTCTCTGGATCTAAACCGTCCTCATCTAATCCTCCTCCTCCATGAAAGCTCTGTTACTAAATTTGTTTGTGGTTTTGATTGTGGATATTTTTTTGTGCAAGTTCAGTTACCACCTTTCAACATTTATGTTGATGATCAATCTCTAATGAAAGTTTGAAAACTGAACTTAGACAATCTCTCATTGTCATGATTGTCTCGTTTATCATTTTGTTATTCAAGAAATGTCCCTCCAATTCAGGGGAAGACCATTCAGAGTAGGACAAACAAAGGAAATGTATATTGAGTAGTGTCGTTATAAACTCAATATACCATGCTTCTTTATCTTTCTATCTCTTTAAGTGGTTTTGACAATATCAAAAAGGGGGAAGTTGTTAGGAACTAAGGTTTAGTTTCCTCCCTGATTTAATGTTTTGATATGTCAAAACTCACATTTGTTTGTTTTTCAGTTTCTAGAATTCTAAAAACTGTAATCCTTGTATAGGATCAATCGAGTTGTAATAGAACTTATTGATTGAAGACCGAGTATAGGAAATGCTCGAGAACTGAAGAAGTGTACGTGCTTGAAACTTGGTTTACACAAAGTATGGCCATGACATATACTGAGTTTGGGTACTCAGTATAGTAGTTACCATACTGCTATGAGAAGTCAGTATGAGGGTTCGCCATACTGACTATGGGAAGTCAGTATGAGGGCTGCCTATACTGACTATGGGAAAGTCAGTATAGGAGCCTCTACCTTGTAAGCACGAGCTAAACGAAGATAACCAAGCTCTGTCAGACTTCGCCATATTCGTGCCTAAGTAAAATTCAGTACGAGGATATCCAAACTTGGGTTCCTTGGATTGAAACTTAGTCTGACACAAAGTTATTGAAAAGTATACTGACACAGTAGAGCAGAGCAGAGCAGGGCAGAGCAGACCTATAGTATGGGCTATAATTGGACGACATTTTCCATGTGTCTAACGGGAAGAAATTCAAAATGCTGGAGGATTCTTCTATAAATAGGTCTGCCCTTCAACCTTAAAAGGTTACGAATTACGCACAACAAAGTGCATATATCTAAGTTGACACTCTGCTCAATTCACTCTCAAACTCTCTGAGTTTCCGTGTTTCCATACGCGAGACTTGAGTTCCTGACTCAAGTTGTCTCTCCGTGCTACTCTCTCTAAGTACGAGGCTGAAGCTTTATAGCTTAAGCTACTATTTGGTGAGTATATCTTACCGAGATATATTCACAGTAGTCAGTCTCCTACTCTGGGATTCTGATTCTCACGGGCTTTTGCCAACCACCTGAGTTCTGGGAAGAACATCAAACATCCAACCACCGGGAAGAAGGTTGCGGGGTGCCGTCCTCACTTCAACTTGAAGGCTAAGCGTACAAGAAGTTCCTAGGCAAGTGACCACAGCAGACCGAAAGACGAAGCGCCAACGGGTTGGGCATAGATCGTAAGGAGGCTTGTATTATGCTTAGTGATTTTCCAGACCATGTGTCTGAAGAGTGAACGTAGGATTTTTAGATCCGAATCACTATAAAATATCATGTGTTCTTTACCGCTTTCATTTAAGTTTCTCTTTATTTAGTTTCGCAAAACTGACTTTCAAACCTTCAATACTTATCCAAGTATTGAAGTGAATATTCTGTGAAACTTACTTAATAAACGTCAGACCTAAGCTTAACACCCTTTAGGTATCCTAAACTAAGTTACAGTTAGTTTAGGAGAACAACTGCAACTCATATTTTTTCTTCCGCTGCATATTACGTAATCTAATTTTGGGACCAATAAAAAGTAAGGTATATTCAAATACAAAAATGCTCATTTATCCACTGTAGTCATATGTTAATGTGTCCACAATTAATGTGGTAATAAATTAGAGGTATTCAGAAAACTTAAAGTTGACCACACCACCAATATTATATTGCTAAATCTCTGTGGGCACATTAACACACACGGCTTATAACCCATTTGTTTGCTCATTAAAAAAAGGGGAAAAAAAACTTCCCATTTAGATGTCAATTATTATTTACGTGAAGATTCATGTTATTTTTCCTTGTAACATGATCATCCATTTTATTCGTACCTCATTCTCAATTATATTTACATTACTAATGAAATTTATTAATTTCACGCTCGATTTTTTTTAAAATTCAGTTTATTATGAGTTAGATTAATTTTACAAGTTCAACATGAAATAATTTCTACATAATTATGGTATATTATGGATTCTAGCATTTAATTTTTAATTAATATTAAATTGTTGAAATAGATTAATTCATGATTACAATATAAAAACTTACAAATTTAGATATTTGTTTATAACTCTTAATTAAAGTATTTCATATCCTAAATAATTTTTTCCTTTTATAATGAAAAAGAAGACTATTAAATATGATAGTAAAATACTGAATGCAGTATTATTATAAAATAATTTAAACACAATCTTCGTAATTCCTAGATTCTTAATAAAATTTAAATAATATAATTCAGTTTGAGAATATCATATTTGGCAGAAATCAACAATCTGGACAGAACAAAATCTAATAATTATGGCCCTAACATTTATAGTAAAATCTAGAAGAAAAATACATATTCTTACAACTTTATTGAAAATCTGATATACATAGAATTAGATCGCCTAGGAATTACTTTTTGACAGAGATTGAGAAATTCAGTAATTAATACCTCAAAATTACACCGCTATAAAAAGACACAGATCTTTCTCATTTCTATCATCACTACCAAAGAAAAAACAAAAGCAAAAATGGCTGGTGTGTACAGTGTTTTGATGTTTATTGGGTTGCTTGGAGTGAGCATGAGCCCTTGTCTGGCTCGTAGCATAGATGGAGATTACTTCAATTATCTCATCCAAAATGAGAATGGAGATAATGAGGTGGCGTGGAGTAACAACCCAGCTCCAGTTTTGGGCACTCAAGAAGATGAAAGTATGAATGATGATGGAGATGATGAAGTGGAGTGGAGTATCAGTCCATTTCCAGATTCTAGTGTGAGTTTTAGTCCAACTCCATCCATCGACGGTGTTACTGAGGAGTTAAAGAAGAAGACGAGTCCGAGTCCGAGTCCAAGTCCGAGTCACCACCACAAGCATGCTCATGCGCCTCGACACCACCACAAGCATGCTCATCCGCCACGACACCGCCACCGCCACCACCATCATGCTCCAGCTCCAGCTCCTGTTTCTGACATTCATGAAAATGACGATAGTGAGGTGGAGTGGAGTATTAGTCCAAGCCCATTAATCCAGGGTATTACTGCGGAAGCTCCTACTCCTGCTCCTCAAGTTAATTCCACCGCTGATCAAGAGCTAATTGAGAACTTTTTCTAGTTCAAGATAAAGTACTGAATATACTAAGAATCTTGAACAATCATTTTGTAATGAATGAATGTTTGACTTGTTGCTGAGGCCTCTTTTACAATTTTACTCTTTTTCAATCACATGCTTGTAATTTGCACTTTTCCCTTTATAAAATTAGTTTCGTTTAAAACTCTTGTGCTTTCTTGCTAGTTATTGATTCTATTAACTATGTACTACCATTTATTTTTTTATTTTAGAAACTTGAGTTCTAATTTCTAGTTCCTTAGTTTCTTCATCTTAAAGTTCTGAAACTTGATTTCTGCATTGATAAGTTCGTATTTTCACTAAATTATCAATTAGTTTTTAGGTTATTTTAGTTGTTTTTAATGCATTTTACTTGTTTTTTCATGCATGAGAGGGTTTTTGCACGTGTTATGCTCGTGGTGGTGTGTTTTGCAGGTTTAAGGTCGAATTTGGTTAAGTATGGAGAAGGAGGCTTTGTGAGAGCTTCGATTTCGACCGATGTGGGGCTGCGTCGGTCGACATGAAGGTTGTATGTCAATCGAGGCAAAGACTAATGTGGGATCGATGCGAGAAGATCCACGTCGGTCGATGTGCACAAGCCTGCAACGATTGTATTCGGGTCGAAGTGAGGATCGAAGCAAAGCTCCACGTCGGTCGACGTCAACCATATTTTCCGAGATTTTGATCGAAGATTTGGAGATAGAGATATATCTAATCTCCTAGCCTAATAGGATACATCCACCACTATTATAAAAATCCTTATAGTTCGAAAATTATAGACTTATAGTTTATTTTGAGACTTATTTTCTAGCAGTAATTGTGCATCTTTGAAGTTGACTTTTGGAGTTTTGTTTGAAGAAATTTGGCATCAATTTCTACAGTTGTTTATTTTATGCAATCCCAAAACAGGTTTCATCTTTCTTTGATAATTATTATTATGGGTGCGTGTAACTAAATTCTCATAAGATTTTAGGATTTCAAATTATCATGTCTGCATGTTGTACTAATTAAGTTAATTTTCCTTTCCTGTCATGGTTTATGAATTTTAGTGCTTAATTTGCAATCTTGATATGTTGGCCACATACTAGGATTGATTAGTTGATAATTAAATACTCAAAAGTAATAATTTTCAATGGAAAAAGATTTCATAATATTATTTGATTTCTTGTCTGAAAAGAGGGAACTAGATTATAGGAATAAATATGTAGGGTTATGGAGTTATAGATTATTCTCAAGACCTAAAGGATAGAGATAATTAATCAATCTACTTTATGAATTGTCTAACCTAGAGATTCATAATAATTTTCTGATATTCCACTACGATTAGGAATTAAATTGATATTAATAAATTTGACATTACATGTAAGGCATGATAGGTAGAAAACCCTGAAATCTGCGTTTTCCATATTTGACTCTGATAATCTTTTCAATTTTCCGTTTTAATTTTAATTACAAGCTATTTTGTTTTCGAATGCTAAAAACTCAAAATTTGAATTTTCCTAAACAATGTTCCAAGAAACTGTGTTTTAGTATATAAGGTTTTCGAAATTTCACTCCTCTAGGTTCGATAATGTATTTGCCCCTAATTATTAACTTTTGCTAAATTGCTAAACAAAATATTTAACGATCAAATTTTGGCGCCGTTGTCGGGGATTGCATAGAATTAATCTTACTATTAATTCTGTGATTGGATTATTGATTTAGGTTTTAATTTTCGCACTTTAAATTTTTGTTTTTGATTTTCGTGGTTTTGTCTCGACATCGACCAAAATATATTCCCGTCGGTCAACGCGAATATTTTATTCGCGTCGGTCGACTTGTGCTCACCTCGGTCGACGTCGAAGTAATTTTCTTTATTTCAATTTTGTTTTGTTTTATTTTATTCGCAGTTTTAATTCAATACCTCTTTTCCTGTGTAGGTAGTAATATATGATTACAAGAGCAAGAGGCAAGGAACTAGTGGAATACGATCCAGAAATCGAAGCCACTTGCCGAAGGAACAACTGAAGAAAAAATCTAGACCCAACAAGCTCAAGTAATCAATCAGTGGCTGAAAACGTGCAACAAGCTCCACCACAATTAACTTCGGAGGAAAAAGCTAAACTTGTTCGAGAAGTTCATACTATGAGGGAGCAACTGCAGCAGCTCAACCTCGAAAGGAACAACCAAAATAACCGAAACATTCGCTGCAATTCGCTCTTTGATGATGATCCTGAAGAGTAGTCTAACAAATATGAAATAAAATGGATGACAATTGAAAATATAATTGTTTTAGTAGAACCCATTCTTTTAAATCTCATACTACGTATCTATATGTTTTTCATTGAAACTTGAATCAATGACTCATTGGACACGAGCAAGACACTTAAACTACTTACACGTTGAGTTGGGGACGAAAATATAGTACTCCCTCCGTCCCATTACATTAGACGCGTATTCCTTTTCGGTCCGTCCCGTTTATTAGGCACGTTTCCTAATTTGGTAAAAAATTAACACAACTTAATCAAAATTAACTACACCTTAAATTACTATCTTACCCCCAAATTTTCTACAAATTCCCACCATACCCTTTGAAACCCTAAATCCCCACCTATCTAAAATCAATCTCATTTTCATCACTCCTGCACCGCTGCTCTCGATCTCCTTCCTCTATACGAACTCAGACCACCACCTCTCACCACCGCCGTCGCTTCTCACCACCACCGTTGTCGCTTCTCACCACCGCCGTCGCTTCTCGCCACTACCGCGTCGCTTCTCCTCTCCCCTGCTACACCACCGCCGCCTCTCGCCCAGCCCTTCCCATCTCCCAACACCACCACCACCTCTGAACCACCGTCACAAATCGTCCAGCACCACCGTCGCTAACAGATCTCACCACCACCGCCGCGGTCCAATTTCAGCTCCCCAAACGCCGATCCAGCGGCTGTCGATCGAGCATTTTGGGCTCTCTATTGGCTTGCCCAGGAGAACCATGTTTTGGGCTCTGTTTGTTCTTGGCCATGACTGGTAAATTTACTTATTTCTCCTTCTGTGGGCTCTGATTTTAGTTTGATGATGATTCTTGAATTGTTTCCAATGATAGTGTGGCTCGTCACCTTCTTCACTCTTCCATTCTTGTTCCTTATCATGGATGGTATGTATGAATCTCAAAACCACCGTCGTCTCTGAACCACCGTCGCCCATCGCCCAGCACCACCATCGCCCACACATCTCACCCCACCGCCGTCGCTTCTCACCATCGACGAAGTCCAACCATGATTTTTTTAAATTGTAATTAGTAATTATTTTATTAATATTTTTTGTGTTAATCTATTTGTAAACATTTATTTACTATTTATCTTGTTTCATGTGCCACTTCCTCCGTGTCTAATGTAATGGGACGGATGGAGTATTTGTTAATTGATTATTATTTTAAAGTAACATAATACATATATTATTTAAAATTTTAACTGAAAGAGATGGGCATGTCAGAATTGTCATTGTTTGATCACTTATATTATTTTGAAGGTACATTCAAATCCACAAATACTAACTTATCCACTGTACTCATGTATTAATGTATTCACAATTGATATAGTAATAAACTAGAGGTGCTTAGAATACTTAAAATTGACCGCACCACCAATATTATATTGCTAGTCTCTGTGGGTACATTAATAAATGCAGCTTATGATCTTCACATTAACTCCTCATTTATTAGCTCATTAAAAAAACCTCCCCAATTTAGATGTCAATTATCATTTATGTGGAGATACATGTTATTTTTCCTCGTAACATGATCATCTACTTTATTCGTACCTCATTCCCAATTACATTTAAATTATTAATTAAAATTATTAATTTCACGTACGATACTTTTTAAATTTTGATTTATTTTTAGTTAGATTAATTTTACAAGTTCAACTTGAAATCACTTCTACGCAATTATGGTATATAATGGATTTAACCATTTAATTTTTAATTAATATTAAATTGTTGAAAGAGATTAATTCATGATTATAATATAAAAACTTCACAAATTAAGATTTTGTTCATAAATCTTAAATAAAGTATTCTATTTCCTAACTAATTTTTTCTTTTATAATGAAAAAGAAGACTACATTAAATATGTTAGTAAAATACTGAATGGAGTATTATTATAAAATGATTTAATCACAATCTTCGTAATTCCTAAACTCTTACTAAAATTTAAATAATATAAATATCATATTTGGCAGAAAGCAACAATCTGGACAGAATAGAAAATCTAATAATTATGGCCCTAACATTTATAGTAAAATCTAGAAGAAAAATACATATATTATTACAACTTAATTGAAAAATCTGATATACATAGAATTAGATTGACCAAGAATTACTTTTTGACAGAGATTGAGAAATTCTGCAATTAATACCTCAAAATTATACCGCTATAAAAAGACACAGATCTTTCTCATTTCTATCATCACTACC
>JAPKLW010006911.1:0-16221 GCA_026898455.1 Plectranthus barbatus
GCTGATTGTCATAAGCCAAATTAATTAATGAATGTCTAAAACCTTAAATATGTGGATCATGTTAGTTTGGTGCAACCCGTTCCTAATAACGTGGTAATAAAGGGGCGAGTCAGCATTGTTACCGTGGTGAAGGTTAAAACAATGTTTTATTAATTAATTATGTTCTGGGTTGAACAAGGAAGAATTAATTAATAAAGAGGGTCCACTTTATTATTTGCATCTGGTCCCTGGTCTGGCCAATGAACTGCTCAAGCCCATTAGGGTTAGGGTTTCTCAAAACCCTAAGACTATATAAAAGCCTTCTCTCTATCAGATCATTAAGAATTAGGGTTTTCAGTATATTGAGAGAGAACGGCGGCACGGCTGATCCGGTGGGAGAAATTGATCGTCTTCTCCAGATCTCGGATCCAACTTGGTAGATAAACCTCACCAGATTTCCAAAGAGCAAGGGAACAGATCAGAAGATCAGATCTGTAGGAACAACTGTTCATCGCCGGCATTCAGATTCAGATCCAGATCTATTTCATCGTTATTGGCTCCGATCTAGATCTGTAGATCAAACGGTGAAATCAGGTATTCTCTAAATCCATCCTCTGCAATTAATTTTTTAGAAGCATGCATAGGATCGCATGGTTTATTTAATTGAAATTTATTCCTGGTATCCTAAGAACGATCCTTGGCAAGAATTTAATTAATGGCAACTCGTGTTGTCTATCGTAGACTCAAACCCTACAATTGGTATTAGAGCCAGGTTGATGTTCTTAGGCTTTATCTTGGATAAATTTAAATTTAATAAATATGTATGTTCATGGATGGATTTAAATTGTCGTGGATGTTTTTGTTCTCGTGGCCTTCTCGTTTTTGGATCTGTTTTTCACCACGAGAAAATTCGTGGTTAGATTTAATAGGGAAAATCATGTAATAGATCTAGATCTATTTTTTTTTATTTTCTATATTTTTTAAATCTGTAAAATTGAAGAATCTGAGATCCGGAAGAACGAAGAGACGAAGAACATTCATTAGATTTGAAATTAGTTCAGATTCAGCCCACCAGATCTCTCGGCGGTTGCGCCGGCGGCGACGGCGACCACAGCGGCGGCACGGCGGAACCCTAGTTCCTCGCGTGGCTGGGCCGCATCCTTGCAGCTTGATGCTGCGCGCGTCTTCCGGCGATGAGAACTATTTGGTGAGGCGTGCAGGCAACAAGCAGCATGCAGGTGGCCGGCGAGCTCGCAGATTTGGCTGAGGCGGCATTGAGCAGCGCTGTAAGGAGCGGCGGCGGTGCAAGGAAACCCTTGGGTCTCCTTCACGGCTGGGCCATGCTCCTGCAACCAGTTGCTGCACGTGCGTCTCCGGCGAGGCGTGCGGCGCTGCCCTGGTTCGCGCAGACATCGGCAGCAGCTCTAGCGGACGGCGCAGTGATGGTGGCAGGCGACGCGATCATCGGCAGGTGACGCGCGCGGCGGTTGCAGCGACTGCGGTTGCTTCTGGTTCGCGCAGCTGCTCCGGCGATGACTCCTTCTACGATGGCCGGCGGTGGTGGCAGCAGGCGCGGGTATGGGCTGTGCTGGGTGGCCGGCCGTAGGCGGCAGCCGGAAAAGCGGTGCCGACGGCTGATACCTGGGGGTGGCGGCTGATTGGAAACTAGGGTTTCTAAACCCTAGGGTTTCCAAGCCCGGGTCGGAAATCGGGCTTCTCAGCCCGGAGGTGGCCCGCAAGTCTGAAATTAGGGTTTGGTTCTTGTTTTGGGCCAGAAACCCTAATTGAAGCCCAAATTTCTGTTGAATCAATTCAAATCAGATTTCAAGTCCAACGGAGGCCCAGTTTGAAGATCTGTATATGAGTTAAATCTTGTAATAGTTAGATTTAATTATTTATCATGTAATCGCATCTGAGGGGCCACGAGAATTTATTTGTTTATTTATTTATTCTCGTATTGATGTAATTTATTTTGTGCGCACTAGTAAATAATAGGAAGCATGATTATTTGCTTTAATTATTTACTGTTATAAGCATACTGCAATTTAATTTTTTAGCATGTCCTATGTGATTTATTTTATGTTTTAAATTATGTCTATAAATTCTGGGATCATATTAATTTATGATGGAATTTTGGGTGTGACATAATTTATGGGAACATAAAATAATGTGTATGCATGAAACCTTTAGAATTAAAAATACTAAGCTGGATTTTGGTCCTTTTCTAACCAAAATCATTAGACCTCCACAAATACGACCTCTCATTGAAAGTGGGGCATCTCGAAGCGTAAACGTCTGCTTGGGCAGCTTGCGTTAGAGGTCCCTCACCAGTTCCAATGCAATGAGGTTTCCAGATAAAACACTTATTTTAAGATGACAAGTGGGAGCCTCTGAGCAAACGTCTGCTGGGGCAGCTTGCATTGAGACAACTTTCACTCATCTCTAAGATTAATCTAAGTGGGATAACAAAGGATGTAAAGGGCATGCGGTATGGGTCAAGTACGTATGCCAAATCGCCTTTTAACATCCGGAGTTAGGATTGTGGTTTATTTTGGCTTAGATGTTGCCTGGAGTATAACTCTTTTGAGATGTCCCTGCTCCGGATAGGTGAACATGGTCTTGAGATCTCCAATATTAATTTCTTTTGCTTAAGATACCTGGCATGTTAAGAAATTAAAGGACCTATTTTGGTCTGGTTGAGCGTTTGTCGTAAACGGACTACTCGTGTAGCTTGCGACAAATTAGCTTGGGCAATTGGAGGGAACAAATTGCATTGTTTCATCTAAAGGTTCTATGCATATTTGTTTCAATTGTTCGTAGTATGTGCTTACTTTAATTAGCTTATTTGTTTTCAGATATGACTATGAATAATGTCTTTAATATCCTCACTCAAAATCCTCTCAATGGTCCGAATTTCCTTGAATGGAAACGTAATTTGGATTATATGTCCTTGTTGCGGAAGAACACAAGTTTGTCCTTACTGATCCTTGTCCGCCAGTCCCAGCTGCTGATGCTACTGCCGAGCGGCAGTAGTCTTACAATAAGTGGATCAAGTCTAATAATGTAGTAAAATGCTACATGATGACCACTATGAGTAAGGTACTGCATCTGCAGCATCAGCATTATGATAAGGCCTGTGAGATTATGGATAATCTAACAGCGACTTATGGGGAGACAGACAGAACTGTCAGATTCAATCTCATGAAGGAGATTGTGAGTAAGAAAATGTCTGAAGGCAGTTCAGTGAGAGAGCACGTGGTTGCTATGACTCACCTCATGGATGAACTAATGTTGCATGGTGGTGGTATTGATGCGGAAGCCCAAGTCGATATCATACTAAACTCTCTTCCCAAGTCCTTTGAAAACTTCAGGTTGAATGCTGTGATGAACAAGAAGGATTATACTCTTAACGAGTTACTCAGTGACTTGATGGCAGCACAGTCCCTGATGGAACCCGGGAAAGCAGTTTTGGTTTCTTCCGGTAGCCGGTCTGCTGCTCCTAAACGAGCAAGAACTAAAAGAACGGCTAGGAATAAGAATAAGAAAACTGCTAGTGGGAACAATGGATTTTATGTTCCAAAGAAAAAGGTTGGGAAAGTTAAAGGAAGGGGCAAGTGTTACCGCTGTGGCAAGATAGGACACTGGAAAGCAAATTGTCCAGGTGTTAACACCAATGGACAAGGTACGTCATCATTTACATGTTTAGTATCAGTTTTCTACTCCTTGTGAGTAGTGGTTACTGTGAATACTAATCATGTTTTGGCTGCACTATGCAGGGAATCAAGCTGATGATGCTTGAGGATGACGGGATTACCAACTCCAAGGAAGATGCTAGAGATCGTTCTCAAGCTGTTGGAGTTATTTACTTTAAGTTTATGTTGAAACTTTGTTTTAATTCAAGTTCCAGAAGAGATATTGTTTTATTATGAGAAACATATTTTTCATCTATTGTTATGGATTATCAGTTATTCGATAGAGTTTTCTATCATGAATGAATAACAATGTTTTCTATTATAGATGATTGTCTCTTCATTACTTGATCACATAAACTATCAGTGTACTAAGGTATAATTTAAAGAATCTCTATAGAGATAGGTTACATCAGTCTAAGTAGTTTTAAGTAATTCATGGAATTATGGATTCAATCCAGGTATTCCTAAGAATGATACTTATGACAACTACTTAGAGGTATAAGATGGTAACTAGGCCTTTTAATAGGCGAATTATATCTCTATAAATTATTTCGTGTTTGCTCTGGTTTGCTGGTTTGAGTCTAATTCTGCAGTTGCCTTAACAGACATTGATACTGTAATCACTTAAGATTTGGATATGTTTATCTAGTTCACTACAAGTCTTAGTCTCTTGCTTTAATCAAGAGCGTTCAAGACTAAGGTAGAGAATAAGTTAAACAAGACTGTAAAAACATTATGGTTCATTCATAATGGTGTATCTTAAGTGATGGGTTTTAAAGTATCTAGCAGAGCAAAGGGATTGCATCCCAGTTAACTACGCCTATTATCCCTCAATTGGGATAGTGTAGGTAAAACAAAATAAGATTCTTTAAAAGTTTATAAGTTATGCCAGCTTTGCCAAATTTTTGTTTTTGGGAACAGCGCCAAAAGCAGTTGTATGTTTGCTTAATCTAGTGTCTTCTAAATTAGTTCCAAATACCCTAGCAGACCTTGACTATGTCAAAAGGGCAATGATGGGTAATTCGGCTATCAAGCTGATACAGGAAACTGATCATTTGGAAGAAAGGTTTAAGCTAGTACTGCTTTGTGGGCTATTCCAGGTAAACGAAAAAGTTGGTTGCTTTGTATATCCTAAGTACAAGCAAATTGTATAGGATGAAATCATGAATCCAAATGTGAGATTGTTGTCTAACGTTTTAGAGAAGACAATTCAAATCCATCAGGAAATACCCCGTGGCATGTTGAGCATACCTTGAAAGGTATGGTACCAATTGCACGGTCACCTGTGTAAGGTGGTAAACCACAAATTAATGCACCATTAACTGACAACGTAAAAGGAGCATCGTTGCAGTGGGAGGTTGCCTTAACAGGCTAAATGGTACTAGTTCGTGGAAACAGTCTCTGGACTTGTTCCCAGCTTAACGAACAACATTGTACTTATCCCTTAAAGCGCAACGAAGCTGTTAAGACAAACGATGCAGTTTAATGACGTCAAGTCATGAATTCAGAAATAAATCAGTAAAAGTTATGGTTGTATATCAGGATCAGTGATTGCCAAATAACTTTCCAGCTATAGGCAACTGATTGATACACAAGAAAAATGCTCGAATGGTAATCTAGTATATTCGTATGTCTAGGTTAGTGAGTAAGGTATGTTTCACAACAAGACCTTCTCACTGGTTGCAACTATTAAACCCATTCGAATTCTTTTAACCATAACAGTACATATGAATCTAACTATCTGGAAGATAGATGACGTCATCCGTATTTTATAAATGGGTACCTTGATAGAAGGTGATGGCATCTATGTGCAACAACCAGATAAGTTATGTGCAAAGCATCATGTCTGGAAGCCAAGGTAGTTCAAGTATGAACTTAAGGGAGCTTCAAAATCATGAAACAAACATTTCGATATTGTCTTCGAGAATGAGAGTTTCATGTACCAGTTATGTGTCAGCAGAAGCGTGGTTTTCCTTGCACATTATGTAGATGGTATTTTTCATTCGGAAACGGTGTGGAGATATTGTCAGGCATAAAGGATAGTTATCCGAACAGTTTCAGAAGTAGGACTTATGAGATCTTGGAACATCTTTTGAATTAAAGTCTTGTGTGGTCACAAGAAAAGGATGTTTAGGTATCTCAAGTCGCTTAAATTGATTTTGTGGTGTGTCGTTCATAACAAGAAAGATTGTTGTCTTTCTATATTGTAAATGAACAAAGGTAGATTTCTGTAATGCTATAAGCATGTTAAACAGATATCAGTTCAACTCTGGATAGGCACATTGGTTAGTGAATGAGCCTTGTGAGTTGAATGGCATCGGATATCCAGGAGGATCATAAGGAAAGGAAATCGACCTCTAACTATGTGTTTGCCTTGGAGGAGGAGTTATAGGAATCTGACACGGAAGTGTGTTGCAGATTCCGGTATGAAGGCTGTGTTTTTTTGACAGCTTCATTAGCTTCGCAAGAAGGAGTATAACTCCGATGATTATCCTCTAGAGGTGTGTGTTCTGAGTTTGCCTAATAAATCACATGGAATTGTGATCATATTGGTGCAATGACAAACTCAAGGGAACCCAAGACTCACAAGGTGGTGAAACACATAGGATGTGTGGCATCACATCATACGAGAAATCGTGACAAGAGGTAACGTGAATGCACTGGGAGTGATTGACAGTATTGTTGGGAAATTTGGCTAAGTTTCCTCTCCCCAGTAGCTACTCGTTTATATTCTAGTTTGGTGTTTTGGTGGATCAAATCCTAAGTCCTACCAGCGTCAGTTGTCTCTAGATAGCTCTAGATCTCAAATGTAAAGTCCTGTTTAGGTCTTTTGAGTTGTAAGTCGCAGCTGATCAAGACTCATGCTGGCTACTGTTCACCAGCATGAGATGTACTTACCAGTTGAGAAAAGTCTCACCAGCAAGCGACTGACAAGACTCGTGCTGACACTGTTCATCAGCATGAGAAGAGCTAATGACTGGCTACTGTTCACCAGTTGGGAAGGTTTTCATCAGCAGGGAGCTGACAAACCTTTTCAGCAGAATAGGTGTTCTCACTGACACTGTTCACCAGCGGTGAAGCCACCAGTCATGGGAGATTCCAAGAGTTAACATCAGACATATTGGTAGACTTAGATTGTGCCAGCGCAAGTCACCAGCAGAGACTGCCAGCACAAGATCACCAGAATGGTCTACCAGTCGGATGTTACCAGCAGAATTTTAGATTCGCTCTCCCAGAGTCTTAGAGACAAAAAGAAGATTTGTCTGAGGAATAAACTGACAAAGCATGACTTTAAGGGAGGATACCTTAAAGTCTATCAGTTCAAGACACCAGTTCCGATTCCTCGTACTGACGAATAGTGCCGTTCTGACATAAAGAGATCAATGTCAGATAAAGTGGACAAAAGCATGGCGCTTTCCGGAAATCCCTACCTGCCGCCGTCAGAAGGACATGGGAGGACAGAGACCTTTTCCGGATGAGTCCAAACGGCTAGAAGATTTGAATGGGATCCTGCGTCTAAATAGGTCGGAGCTACCAACATTTAAGACGCTTGCTTCCCAACATTCAATACTCTTGACCTACCGAAAGACTCAGAATTTATTACGCACAAGCAAGCAAGCAAATCTTTCGAGGCCTTTCTAAAGGCTATCCGTGTGTTGATTTATTCAAACACGAGACTTCAAGCTTCCAGCTTGTAAGTTACAGATCTCGTTGGTGTTCTTTCTCTTCTGAGGAAGTTCACAACAGCTCTTGTGCCAGCCAGCACCTGAGTTATTACGGGCTTTTTGCCGTATCGAGAAGACACGTTCTTGGGAGAACTAAACACCCACGCAGTCAGCTAAGGAGGTTGAAGTGACGTGCTCGCACTCCAACAGCTGATCAGAGTTGAAGAAGGACAAGGCCGGGAGCGGTTGATCTAGTGAACTGGTGGACGAGGCATTCACCAGCTAGAGATAGATCGTAGGACGCTTGTACCTGATTACTCTTAGTGAAATTTCCAGTGCTACGACTGGAGAGTGGACGTAGATCAGTTGATCGAACCACTATAAATCCTTTGTCTTTTATCAGCTTTCTGCATTTCATACTGATTTAAAACCCAGCACCCAAGTGCTGGTGTATATCTGAAAACTGATATAACTGTGCAAACAAGACCTAAAAACATTCTAAGTCTTGAGCTACCAGCTGACGAGCCAGTTGCCAGTCTGCTGAGTACTCAGAGTGCCAGTTGACTTACCAGCTGACAAGGTCCCAGTCAGCTGAGTAACCAGCAGAGCGCAAGAAACGAACTAACACATTTTCCGCTGCCAAGTTATACCCTGATAATCCGGGACATTTTCCGCTGCCAAGTTATACCCTGATAACCCTGCAGGACCCGCTGATGATCGGGGACCTAAATAATTTCATTTTCTTGCAGGAACAGGATCATGCAACACAGCTTCAGAGATCGAGCGAGTGGATCATAGATAGTGGTTGCTCGGCTCATATGACTGGTGAGGAGTTTCTATTTTCTGAGCTCACCAAGGTCAGAGGACCTCCAGTTATTTTTGGTGATAACTCCAAGGGCAGAGTTATTAGCAAGGGCTGCATCGAGAAGGATGATGTCAGAATTGTGAATGTATCCCTTGTCACAAATCTGAAGCACAACCTCCTGAGCATCAGTCAGCTGTGCGACAATGGTTATACCATTGTGTTTGACAAATCAGGATGCCAGATCAAGAATGAAGAATCTGGCGAGACCAAGCTGAAAGGTGTCAGGAAAGGAGGTCTCTATGTTGTTGACTGGCAAAGCGGGAAGACTGATACATGCTTTGTAGCCACCAGTTCCATGGAAACTAACTGGCTGTGGCACAAAAGGTTAAGTCATCTAAATTTCAAAACTATTAATTATCTAACCAAGCATGATCTTGTAGATGGTCTTCCCAAGGGCGGGTTCAAGAAGGAAGGAATTTGCAAAGCTTGCCAGCAAGGCAAACAAACTAGGAAGTCCTTCAAGAACCAGTAGCCAGTCTGCCCCAGTACCAGTCAGGTACTCGAGTTGTTGCACATGGACCTGTTTGGACCAGTAACACCGCAAACCATTGGAGGAAGACGATACTCGCTGGTGGTAGTCGATGACTACTCGCGCTATACCTGGGTAAAGCTTCTCAGAACCAAGGATGAGGTGAAGATCATTCCTCCAGAATTGATCATCCAAGCTCAGAAACAGAGAGAAGTTGTGGTAAAGCGAATTCGATCAGACAATGGGACTGAATTCTGCAACAGTCTGCTGATGGATTTTTGCGCGGAGGCCGGGATCAAACATGAGAGATCTACACCAAGGCAACCGCAGCAGAATGGACTGGCAGAACGTAGGAACAGGACGCTGAAAGAAGCGGTCCGGTCCATGCTGGCTGAGTCCGGCTTGGGACAGAGTTTCTGGGGAGAAGCGTTGGTGACTGCCTGCTATACTCAGAATAGAAGCGGGATCAACGACAGACTCCAGAAAACTCCATACGAAGTGTATTTTGGTCGTAAGCCTTCTATAGCTCATCTTCGTGCATTCGGTTCACCATGTTATATCCATAATAATGGGAAGTCGAAGTTAAATGCTTTCTCGCCTAAGGCTGATGAGGGTGTGTTTGTCGGATATGGACATCCCTCTCACAAGGGCTATAGAGTATTTAACAAGACTACCCAGCTTGTGGAAATAACATGCAATGTTGTTTTTGATGAAGCTACTTTAGTGCGCAGGACCTTACGCCAACTGACTGAAGATGTTCCTGAGGTCGAGGATGTCAGCGACCAGTTGGGCAGGAATTCTTCCGATGCTCAACCAACTGGTTCGACTAGACCTATGACTGGATCATCTACACAACCAGTTCCCTCAGGTGCCCATCAGCAACCTGAGAGGGTCGGTGATGCAAATGACCTTGCTGAGACCTTACACTCAATCTCCCTGAGTGGATCTATCAAAAATCACGGGGGAATTCCGACTGGAATCTTTGAGCCAGAAGACAACGATGAACCAGCTGGAATGGAGATACCAGCTGATACTGACAACGTTGGTGAAGGTTCGGGAAATCAGTCAGACAGTGGAGCTGAGGAAGATGTTCCGACTGGCGAAGGTCAACCACCAGTTGAAATTCCAGTTCCGACTGGTGAAGGTCAACTGCCAGTTGCAGTTCCAGCTCCGACTGGTGAAAATGTGGAAGCACCAGTTATCAGGACAGAAGAACCTATTTCACAGCCGGCACCAGCAGTCGCTGGTCCTCCCAGATGGCTGAGGGATCACCCAACTGATGCTATTCTCGGTGATCCGGAAGGTTCTGTCCAGACTCGACACGGCAGTGCGCTCCTAAGTTGTTTTATTTCTCAAATGGAACCTACTTCCATAGGAGTTGCGCTAGAATCCGCTGATTGGATTAATGCCATGCAAGAGGAGCTTGCTGAATTCACTCGCAATAATGTTTGGGACTTGGTGGAGAAACCATCACATCAGTCAGTGATTGGCACCAAGTGGGTTTTCAAGAACAAGCGAGATGAGAATGGCACCGTGGTCAGAAATAAAGCTCGTTTAGTTGCCAAAGGTTACAGGCAGTGTGAAGGGATCGATTTCGATGAGACCTTCGCACCAGTTGCCAGAATGGAGGCGATACGGCTGTTCCTTGCGTATGCAGCGTATCACGGCTTCACAGTATTCCAGATGGATGTGAAGAGCGCCTTCTTGAATGGCGAGCTAAAAGAGGAGGTTTATGTTGAGCAACCTCCAGGCTTTGAAGTTGGCACCAAGGTGTACAAGCTGAGAAAGGCCCTGTATGGATTGAAACAGGCGCCCAGGGCTTGGTACGAAACGCTGTCACAATTCCTTATCAGCAATGGATTTCGGAAAGGGAAGATTGATAGAACCCTTTTCCTTCTCAAGGATGGAGGTGACATGCTAATGGTGCAGATCTATGTTGATGACATCATATTCAGATCAAGGAATATAACTCTCTGCGAGAAGTTTTCTCAACTGATGCAGACATCATTTCAGATGAGTATGATGGGCAAGTTAACATACTTTCTCGGACTCCAGGTCCAGCAGTCAGCTGATGGAATTTTTATCAGCCAGCGAAAGTATACGAAGGAGTTAATTCAGAAGTATTGCCCAGAGAAAACTAAGACCCTCAGAATACCTATGAGCACCAGTTGTCAAATATTTCTTGATGAGCAAGGTGAATCAGTTGATCCTACCATCTACCGAGGAATCATTGGATCACTTCTCTATCTCACAGCCAGCAGACCCGACATCTCGTACTCAGTCGGAGTGTGTGCCAGATTTCAAGCCAATCCGAAAAAGTCACACATGGAAGCTGCAAAGAGGATAGTGAAATATCTGAAGGGGACTGAATCTCTTGGAATATGGTATCCCAGAAATGATGAACTTACACTCATTGGATATTCAGATTCAGATTTTGCTGGATGCCGTATAGATCGAAAGAGTACCAGTGGTACGTGTCAGTTTCTAGGACACAAGCTAATCAGTTGGTTTAGCAAGAAGCAGCACTCAGTTGCTACATCTACCACTGAAGCTGAATATGTTGCCGCTGCCAGTTGCTGTGCTCAAATTCTTTGGATCAAGCAACAACTGGAGGACTATGAAGTGGACACTGGCTGTGTTCCAATCTATTGCGACAACAACAGCGCTATGTGCATCACGAAGAATCCGGTTCACCATTCTAGAACCAAGCACATAGATATTCGACATCACTTCATACGTGATCATGTCGAGAAGAAGGATGTCAGCGTGGACTACATCAGAACCGAAGATCAATTGGCTGACATCTTCACCAAGCCACTACCAGAAGCAAGATTCAAGGAGTTGTGCATCAAACTCGGTCTTCTAGAGATTGATGCGAGCCCAAGTGTTGAGGAAGAATGAGTCCCAGCTCTCATTCTATTCTTGGTCTTCAGGAGGATGCTGATTACGACTAAGTCCAAGCTCTTAGTTGTTTTCATTCAAGTGGTATCACTGATGGTTACTACTGGCGGAACTTATCCCTTAATTGTCTAAGTAAATGAGTCCCAGCTCTCATTTCAATTTGCCAGCACAAACCATCAGTTCAAGCGAAATTGGGTCCCAGTTCCCAATTTCAAGCGATGATAAGAAGTGGATTTCTTGAAAGAGAAGATGACGCGGAATAAAATTGAGTCCAAGCTCTCAATTTTCTTATCCTTCGAGTTGTCAGCAGACAACTGGCGATTTCCTACGACTGACTCGGGTGCCAGTCGTAAGTACCAGTTGTCAACTGGTAAGGAGGCCACGCTGACAGGGGGAAGTATTCAACTGGCATATAACTGTTGACCAGTTATACTACTGATGACCAGTTGAGTCCCAGCTGTATCAGAAAAGGCGGGATTGTTCAAATCCGACTTGCGTGTACAGCCCTCAGAATTTAATGCGGCATTTAATGCCACATTTAATGTGCACAGTGTCTGCGCAGTCCGACGTTTGGGTGCCACCAATCGTTGCGTGCCACGTCAGCCCCACGGCGTAGCCCACGTCAGCACGACCGCGCACGTCGCACAGGGAACCGGGCCTGCTGATGACCGTCGATCCTCGCTTGCTAAGCACTGATTCTGGACGTCTGATCCTGCATGGCCCCAAGTATAAATACCCGATCACTTCCTTCGGGTTAACCTTTATGTTTCCCTACTTTCAGAACCCTACCTTCAAAATTCTCACATCTTTCCTTGAGATTTTCTGAAACTTGAATATTTTCTGAAGTCATGGCTTCATCTTCTCAACCTCCAGCTGATAACCCTCCATCTACACCTACATCATCCCAGCCTGGTTCACCAGCTCTACCCCTCGCTGAAGCCCATATGCCGACATATACTGGCATAGTGAAGATTGAAGATGTGGATTACACATATCCGTTCGCCCGACAGGTTCAGTTGAACAGACCGGCGACCAGGGGACAGCTCTCAAACGCGCAGGTCAGGGCTGCTCAGGTCCAGAAAGAGAAAATACTGAATGCAAAATTGGCCCTGAAAAATTACGGGGAGGAGCTGATGGAGATGATTGACCGTGAAGATCTCCAACAGTACCTGACGGCGACACCCCAAACATTTCATCCACACATGGTAGCCGAGTTCTACGCTCGGGCCGTGATAGCTGACGACAGGAAGTCTTTCACAACTTCCGTTTTTGGTCACCTGATCACCGTCACTGCGGAATACCTCGCCGATCTTTTCGGACTGAGGAATGAAGGAGAAGATGTGGCCACGTATCTTCAGGATGATACGGCGGAATTTCGGAGGAGGTGGGCGCAGTGGAAAAGGCCAGAAGTCACCGCCTTCCGGACTGGCATGAAGAAGTCCGAGATGGAGGAGTACTGGCAGATGGTGTGCGACATTGTAGTTCGCATGCTACAATGTGAAGTCGGCTCGTACGCCGAGTTGAGCCTGCGGAAGTTCTCCGTGATGTGTGCCCTGGTGGATGGGATTCAGGGCAACTGGGCTGAATTTTTCTTCGGCCGGTTGCTGGAGAATGTGGCGCGGAATGTCATCGTGCCAACGGAAGGGAGATTTGCCCACGCCATATCTTTCGGGCTGAGGATCAGCCACATACTGGAGATGGAGTTAGGTGATGGCGTGGATCAGGGGGAACAACTGGTTGGTTCCGACTTCATACCAGCCACGAAGGCGAAGTTGCCCCACCCAGATTACAAAAAGCCACGACGGCTGAAAGGGAAGTCAGCAGTGGACCCTGCTGAGGTCGTTTCTGAGGAAGACTCAGAAGACCTGGGAGAGCAAGTCCCAGCTGTGGCTCTCCCACTGACTGATGAGGCAAGAGCTCAGTTGAAGAGGAAGCTGGAGACAGAGTCTCTTTTCGAGACTATGGAAGGCGCGGTGGCTGCGGCGACTGGTATCCACCCACGGGATGTACAACTGGTACCAGTCACCAAGAAGCCATCCCACAAGAAGCCCAAGACTTCCCAACACCAGCAGCCACCATCAGCTGTTGCATATGACCCTGAGTCTGGGAAGATCTCCATCCCAGTCAAGAAGTCCGTCTTGGGACTGACTGAGGAGGAGACCCTCGAAAGGATGACTCGCAAGAGGAAGCGCATCCAGACCAGAGCTCAAAAGCTGGTGGAGCAGGCGAAGAAGGAGCAGCAAGCCTCCGTAGTCAGGAAGAAGCAGGCCCAGGCCAGGCTGAAGGCCTTGGCTGACCAGCAGAGGAGAGAGGCGGAACTGGCTGCCAGGGATGAGAGGTTTGCCAAGATAAAGGCAGAAACAGAGGCCAGGCGCCAGGCAGAGCTGGCAGAACAGATGAAACTGGCGGCCAAGGGCAAAGGAAAAGCGCTCCAAATCTCAAGTGCCGGCCGACCAGCACCAGCCCCACCAGGCGAGCTCCTACCTGAGGAAACATTTGAACAACTGCTGGTGATCGGTGCTGACGAAGACATAATGTCTATCGTGGACCAGTACCAGGAGAAAGAGGAAGGTACTGGTGGAGGTGAGGACGTCCCACTGGCTGCGCAAGGGGAAGCCAGTGGAGGAGCTGCGGAAGACCCACTGGCCGCGCAAGGGGGTGCCAGTGGAGGAGTAGAAGAGCGGGCGACCACCCCGGTACAACTGGCGAGCTTCTCGGATGTCAGTTCTGAATCCGAGGATGAAGAGGAACCAAGGGCTGAGGAGCCAGAGCAGGAGCCAGCTGCGGAGGTGGTTCATCACTCAATGGTGCAGAGGATGGAGCCAAGGGATCTGTTCCCAGACATTGATGATAAGGCTCATCATCCTGCCAGTCGCCCCCGATCTACAGATGCTTCGACATCAACTTCCGGGCGACCAGCAGCATTCTCTACATCACCAGTTAGGCGTGCTCGAACTGAAAGGCGCCCTTATATGCTCTGCATCCAAGAGCATCAGCTGGTTGATGAGGATGCCTTCCAGGCACGAGTGACAGGGGTGCACCGGTGGGAGCAGCGCGGGGAGATGGCTTTTTATAACTCAAGAGTGCCAGAGCCATCTGCATTCAACATCATACCCTTCAGCGGACTCCCACACCAGTCGGTCTATGCCTCCAGAATCACTGACTGGTGCCTGCCCCTGCAGCCAATGGAATATTTCAACTCCACTCTCTATGAGTATGCTGAGAACATCACGGTGGAGGTGGAAAATGCTGTCAATGACGAGATGATATCCAGCTACCGTAGACTCTGGAGGGTGGATCCGGACCTCTGTCTGGAGTTCCGGAGATGGCGGATTTTTGATATATGCCAGCGCCTGCTGACTGTAGAGAAGCGGGCGGTTCTCTATGCCAGGCTGGGTCTTGGCTACTGGAGAGCGGAGGAGGAGTGGGCTAATGCTTTCATGGGCACTGATCCTGAATGCCCCCCAGCAGCTGTCTACAAGGAGGATCCAGCGCCGCTTGCTGAAGATTGCAGAATATAGGCAGCTGACTGGAAGCTCCGGCCTCCCGCCACAGAAAAAGGTCAAGTTACCTTTCCTCCAGTTCCGAGTCACCAGTCGGGGGTACCAGCTGACGTACGCGCTCCGACGCCTCAAAGTGCTGGTTACCCTCCCGAGGATCCCTCCCTATCATGCTATCCTGTTCGACATGGCTGCCTGCGCCTTGCTGGTAGACCATATTGTGGAGGAGGATCCTTCTAGTGGTTTGTGGCTGACCCTTGCCGTCCCTCCTGTTCCTATTGTCTCGGGCGATCTCGTCCCTGATCATATGGACTGGCAAGTGGTGGATTTCACAGCCCCACTCGTTTTTGACGAAGTCCAGCCAGCTCCAGCTGGGGTGCCAGTAGCAGAGCCAGCAGCTGCTGTATCAGCCGAGGAGTCAGCAGCAGCTGATGCACCAGTCTTGGAGCCAGCAGCAGCACCAGCGGAGGAGCCAGCCCCGATGGAGATATCAGCTGCATCTGAACCAGCAGCGGCTCCTTCCGCTACTGATGTCCCTTCCTCTTCCCTTGAAGTGTCAGCACAGCCAATCTCCGAGCTCCATCCCCCTGCGTAGCTTCTTGCTATCATTGATGCCAGGATGGACCAGCGCTTCACCAGCTTCAGAACCGAGATGACTCAACAAATGGAGTCATTCACCGCTGGAGTGTCCTCCTTTTTGGCGCGGATCCAAGAGGGGGAAAGTGCGCGAGCACGTGCTGAGGCTGAGAGAGCCCGTATTGCTGAAGAGGAGAGGAGGATAGCTGCTGAGGAAAGGGAGAAGAGCAGACAAGATATGGCAGTGCTCACTGAGATCCTGAGGTCCTTAACCAGCAGAACTCAATCACCAGGATCATCTTCTCAGCCATAGTCTAGCTTCTTCATTTTGTTGTAAGTATCTGTATCTCTAGACTAGTCAGTTTTCTATCCTGTACTTGTAACTGCAAACATATTAATGGATTGATTACTGACAAGTTGATGACAATTCCTCATTGTCCAACAAATTGTCTAAGTATTTACTTACCAGCTGAACTTACACTTCCAGTGTAATCAGCACCAGCACTCGTATCACACACTTTAAATCATTTTGCTCTGATCTCAATTCTCATACTTTAAACGAGCAATATCCCTC
>JAPKLW010006912.1:0-16220 GCA_026898455.1 Plectranthus barbatus
ATCCAATTGGGGAAGATTCCATTCTCTACTTGTCAATTGTAATGGATGTATTTGATTTCAACTTTGTATTGTTACAATTGAGAGGTATGATGTTCTAATTCAATTTGGATGTTGATTTGAACAAGGATGCATGAAGATTAGGTTTGATAATTGTTTGTTTACTTTCCTTTGAGAGCTTGAATTGCACTAGAACTTGTTCCTTACCTCTTAGGTGTAGGTAATAGCCAACTTAGGAGGTAGTTGACGTGAACGCTGCAGCCAACACGAGGGCGAAATCATCATGAATAGTGTAGATTCATACGATTTTAGTTCCAATCCATGTGCTGTGCTAGGTCGTAGGGCAATAATTGACAATCTATTTGGAGTGGTCTAGGGCTTAATAACGTGACTGTTTGCAAGTCTTAGCATCATCAACCGTTAGCTCGCCGTGACAAGGGGTTGACGAGTGTAGGGTCGATTGCTCAATCTCCTAGGGATTAAAATGTGTTTACATCAATGATTAACCTAATTGGATTGCATCTACGTTCATTTCAACATCCTATCTACATAATTCGAGTATTTGTTTGTCTTGGTTTACCGATTGTGGAAAGAATTGATTGAAAGTTGATTGTTGGTTTAATTGATTGTTTAGTAAATGATGTTAGCATAGATTGAAATTGATTGCCTAGTTGATAGAAACTACTCAATGATTCTATTTTGCCTAGCTAAAAGACTTTGTTATAGTATCTCGGTATTCTAGCGGGCGAAGGGAAGAAGGACCTGGATTTGACAAATTTTATTCTTGTGTAGCTAGGAGTTTAATTTGATTGAACTTTTAGCCGCATCAATATATCATACTAATTTTAGTTAACGAACTTGCTCACATATTGATTATTATAATCTCAAATTTAGTGCATTTAATAAATAAGTTTTTCTCGAATCGAGATGTGCATAACTCATGAATAGCTTATTTTGTTCAAAGTCCAAACCAAATTATGTAAGTTTTGTATATAAAAAAAAGATTGATTGTTACACATGCACCCTTCAATAATATTGTGTGTGTTAGGTAAAAGTTCAAAAACAAAGCCTCAATCACAATCAATCATTATATTTTATGAATTACTGTTAATACCGTATTAGTTTTAATGTGTCGAATCAAATATAAGGGCCAATTAGATCTTTCAGAACTGGTTAGAATAATTCATCTTTATAACTTTGTATAGGTTAATTAAGTTGTAATAATATATGAATTATCTCTCAATATGAAACCAGGCTGGAACTGACTCAGCCAATTACGTAGATAGGCAGACGCTCAAGATTGTGAAACTGAGAAAGAGTCAGTTATGAAGTCCTCAGAAGAATAGACTTTACAACTCATAAAGATATGTTCTAATCCAAGAACTGAGTGCAAAGATAACTAATAAAAGAGCCAGTCTTACAAGAAGTACACACGCATAAAAGGACTGAAAAGTTGCAAACATCAGAAAATGTGTACAACGGCTAGAAGACAAGGCGCATTTAAAATGCTTGACAAAACCTATAAATGCTAGAAATGAGTATAAATTATACGATGTGTTAATTTTATGGAGTTCACATTCATCGTGATTAGTTTCTGCTACTATTTTCAGCCAGTTCTTAAGTGTTTCTAGGCACGAGACTCTTAGCATCTTAGCTAGAGTCATTCCGGAGTTCGTACTCTCTAAACTAGAGTTAAATCGGAGACAAATTTTTGAACTCCTTTCAGAAACTAATGTTTACTTCTAAACCACCAATATTGTCATCAACGTTATGTGAGGAACTCAAACTTACCCATGGTAGTTGGCGATGCCTAGCGGTGCGTTCATGGTGAAGTTGCATCACCTGAATAGAGTAGCTACAAAATGGACTAGTTGGGTGCACATACAACTTGAGGACATAGGAGCTTCCCGCGATTGCTACAAACCATTTACATCACCTTGTAAATATGTTCTAATGATTTTCGATCCATCTAGCGATCGAAGAGTAGACGTATGATCATTTGGCATCCGAACCACTATAAATATCTTATCTCCTTTTACTTCTTTATGTTATTTACTTGCTCGCATATTTGAAGCCAAAGAATCGATAAATTATTGGTGTATATTTTGAATTTTCTCAAGTAGTTTTTGAGCACTAACTGACTTTAGGTAAGAGTCAGTTGGGCCACATTACGCATATAAGACTTTCGTTGCGTACTAACTAGTAATTTGGGACCCAACACATGGTACTAGAGCATTTAGTCTAAGTGAATGATCAAGTGGACCAGATCCATTTTTGCGCATTTTGCAGAGTTTTGTAATTTACAGATTTCGCTATGAGCAAAACAAAAATAGCAGTGATCCTACAAAATCAGAAGCGAAAAGACATATCCATAACTAAGAAAGCCAATTCTAAGAGGGAAGACAAGACGATGCTAGTTGCTAACACTCAAATGAGAACAACAGAGCAACCATTAACCCTATAAACGATGAGGTAACACGTATGTTACCAACCATGCGTTGCACAATGAAAGAAATTCAGAGTTGTATTACTTTGACTTTGGTGAACTCTCCTTAAAAGAAATTCAAAAGAAATTGCCACATTTCATGCTATGAAAAATGTTTTACACAATGAAAACATCACATTAAGGGATCAATTTGTAAAGCTAACTTATGAGAACTAAAAGTCTCAGTCTCTTAATGACGAACTTTTGAAACTCAAAGCTGAATACTTGACCTTGCTAAAAAATTTGAAACACTGTCAATCAAGCATGAAGCTTTGAAAGAGAAATCTATTGAGAAGGAGAAAAAAATTAAAATATTTCAAAAGCTCAATATCATGAAAGGACATTGTTTTGAAAATCGTTTTGAGTAGAAAAACACCAATTTTAAAAAGCGAGACTAGTAAAAAGATAATTTTTACCCAAAAAAAACTACGAGCTCTCAATATTTTCAAGTGATCCAACGAACATCTGATATTCAACCACTCAAACAGAATATCAAAATTGTTTCTAAACCAGTTTATCTTCCAAACCAGACCAAACAACCAAATTTTGTTGCAATGAAGTCAAGTACACATCCTAGTCGTAGGGTTAACGACTGGAGGTCTGTCAACTTTGTCTATGACAACTACAGACTATTACCCAATGGTGAACAATCATATTGGATGTCTAACCCTACACAATTATCACGTCAATTCAAAAATGAACAATAACTACCATAATGAAAACGCTTCATACTTTTGTCAAGGAAGATTTCCAAGGAAGTCAAGTACTACTGTTTAAAGTAGACCGAGACGTAGATGCCGAGATTTTGTCAAGAAACCAATTTATAGACAAAATGTTCACACACCCACACCTTTTAGTCTTCAGGACCACGATAGATTTAATTATGTTAAAAGGAAAAGGAGCTACCAAAGAAGAAAATATTGAGCTCAAAATTTTTAAAGCTTAGATTCCGAAAGGACTTTCTTGGACGAATCATAAAGGACCCGCAATTAGTTGGGTACCTTGTGTATAGTGATGGGCTCATATTTTCATTCATTTTTGGTTTGATTATTTAGTTATTTTATGTAAGTTTAGTTTATTTTAATTATTTTTGTTGCATGAGTCTGTTTAGAGGGGCATTATGCTGTTGGTGCTAGGTTTTTTATATTTTCAGGTAATTACAAGTGAACAAAGTACAAAAGGTCCAGGGTTCCGAAGAAAAACTCTCTATTTTGACCGATGTCACAGATTCAGATCAATGCGAGAAAAGTTGTCCACGTCGACTGATGTGGAGTGTGTCGGTTAACGCAGGTTGAGGTGCGCAACTCGATTGATTTTAGTCACTTAACCATACTTCCATACCTTTCACAAAAAGACTACCTTACAACCAAATGTAATGTCTTTTCTGATTCTAGATCTTCTGTGCACATTTACGCAGTTGAAAAAGTAGAATATCTGCAAGCTTATGGTAGAACTAAATCATACATGATGAGTGCATACACATTAAACCCTTAAACACTTGAGTGATGAGCGAAATACTTCCTGCAAGGTTCTTCCAGAGTTACTAATTGTGTGACTTAATTTAAATTTGTGTTTTGTGGATATTTCATACTTTGATTGTGATGAATCTTGATAAGAATTGCACATTTTGATTACATGATCATGAGATTTAATATTTTCTTTTGATTGAGGACTATCAAATATTCAAGTTTGGGGGATTGATTAGTTAATATTTTCACTAATTTTTTGTTCAATTATTAGTTGTTTTCAATAAGTTTTAGTTTATTTTCTCGAAAGGTGGGGGAGATGGGAGCCATAGCGACTATAGAGGTATTGAGGGGAAGATTCGTGGACCTATTTGCCTGCGAATCAGGCAGAGATTCAGATTCGGAGTATAAATCCGACACTATTTAAGTTGTCTATCTTCTTCTTAAACTCAAATATTTGTTGCAATCCGTTCACAATCGTTCTTGAAAATTATATTGGGGTTTGTGAGAGAGAAGGTGATGTTGGGGTTGTAGGAACTGAGTCTACAATAGGCGATGCGAATCACCATTTATTTCTTAGCCCCAAATTCGATTTATGGAATATCAAAATAAATTCCATGACAAACAGTAAATGCCCTATGCACGCTCCTATTTAATTTAATTCGTAGATTCAAAGGAATACCTCAACTCCTTCAGATTGAATAATGGCAGTAGATGGTTGATGTTGTTCCTACAGATCTGTTCCTTTGCTCGATCCAAAAATCTGGTGAGGATGCACTATTGGATTGAAACTGCACTAGAGGAACTCAATTTCTCATTTCCCTCTCTACTGCAGTCGGTCGCCCACTCTCTCACTCTCTCTAGGGTTTTAGTTTTGTGAGACTGTAAACTTATGTGGGAATTATAGAACTGATCTATTTACAGATCCTAAGATTGGGCCATTAAGGTTTAATAAACCCTAATGGGCTCAGAGCATTATTAGGCCAGACCAGGGATCAAATGCAAATAATAAAGTGAGCCTCCTATTAATTAATTTTATGTTCAACCCAAATCATAATTAATTAACAAACATTAATTCATGCCACCATAGAATTAATGTTGACCTATCCCTTTATTACCACGTTATTAGGAACGAGTTGCATTGACTTGGTTAATCCCCATATTTAAGGTTTCAAACATTCATTAATTAATTCAGCATATGACAATTAGTTGCAATTAATTAATCTATCATTATTCCTGAGTAGTACCACTCAACCCTTATCGCTTATGCTTAAACCAAAGATTCAACCTGCTGGACTTAGCATAACGAACCTCGTGAGCTTCCCAGGGAATGTCACCATCCTGAAACAGATATGGTTATCTAAATCCAGCCTAACGAAACCCCACACAAACTGTCATCACCCAAGATGCAGATATATGAGTACATGTAAGACTCTTCACCATAGCAAGTCAAAGTGACAGTCAATCCACGTGTGCCCCTCAACCTTCAATAGACTTTAGATCTGACCAAGTTACCGAGATCTTTACTCATTCATATGTCAAGTAGAATGGTTCATCTCACCATTGATCCTATCAATACATTGAGATGTACTGGTCACACAAAGCAGTCAAGATAAACCACTTATGAAACTTGTGTGCCGCAGCCTAAACCAATAGCCAAGCCAGGAAGTGTCTCAGCTGTGATAACTGTTTGTATCTTGCTAGGTCGAACGATCTATATGATCTTCTGTGATCTCTTACGCACCGTATGATCTCCCTATCGATGAGATAACTGGATGTGTTTGTTCGCATCGTATGATTGTTAATTCAGACATGGGTTGTTTATTGCAAGTCTTTAATGATTTATGGTATATCAAACATATCGTTTCCCAATATTTCAATCATAATACTTTTATGTATACAATTCCAACAATCTCCCACTTATACTCAAAGCATTATACCATTACTTTCCAGAGTATAACATGTGTCTATTCTAATCTAGCCATTACATTTGGTCACTAGGTGGCTGCTTCATCCTCAATCCTAGGCTACAAACATGACCCTCGTATTCCTTTTGTGGTAAGCCCTTTGTAAATGGATCTTGTGTGGTACTTTCTCTGTATGTGCTTTGATGCCTTGTGAGTTCTTGGTTCCTTAGAGTTTGCTACTGCACCAGTATTATCACAATATATTGTGATAGTCTTGGGCAAACTCAGAACAATATCTAACTCTTAGAGGTAGTTCCGAAGCTATCCTGCTTCTTTAAAAGCCTCTGAAGCTGCCACATACTCAACTTCCATGGTGGAGTCCGCGATACACTTCTATTTTGCACTCCTCCATGATTCAGCTCCACCTCCCAAGGTGAACACGTAACCCGAGGTTGATCTCTTCTCATCTCGGTTCGCCTGGAAATTTGAATCCGTACAACCTATAGGGCACAAATTCTCACACTAATAAACGAGACAATAGTCTCGAGTTCTTTTCAGATATTTGAGAATATGTTTGACAGCAATCCAGTGCGCCTATCCAGGGTTAGACTGATATCTGGCCACCATGCCCACGATATAACATATATCGAGCCTCGTAGATAGCATCACATACATGAGACTTCCCACTCCTAAAGTGTATGGTACTTTAGCCATCTCATCCATCTCCTCTTCTGTTGCAGGGCATTGTGCCTTAGACAGAGGAACACCATGTTTGAAATGTAGCAATTATTTCTTAGCGTTTTGCATGCTAAAGCGAGCAATTACAGTGTCAATATAAGCGGTCTGAGACAAGCTTAACATCCTCTTCTAGCGATCACGCAAGACTTTAATTCCAAGGATGTATCCAACGTCTCCTAGGTCCTTCATTTAAAATTGTTTGGATAACCATCTTGTTGGTCCCAGATCAGAGTATGTATAAAGTGCAACGGAAGTATTAAAACAGTTAAATACACTCTAATTGTTGAGCAGTTCAATTTCTTATCAACTCAATTTTTATGAGACAGTTTTTAAGAAACGCAGTTTGTCTTATCCAGTAGTTTAGATTAACAGCTTTACAGTTGAAGCAGTTAACAATTATACACTTCAACACTTCAAGACAAGTGTTGAAGGTTTCAAGATATAGTTGAAAAATGTAAGGTGAGCAAAGTAAATAAAACTGTAAACGACACATGATATTTTTAGTGGTTCGGAGTCTTAAGTCCTACGTCCACTCTTCAGTTATCTGATCTAGAAATTCACTAAGTTATGAAGATACAGTCCTCACGATCTATAGCCAGTTTCCGTAGAAACCTTCGTCCACAACACAATGGATCACTCGCCCAGGTGGTTGTACTTCACTCCTTCTTCAGTTCGTCGAAGGTTCTGCGTCTTCTCTGTGAACTGACAGTCGTCGAAGATGGACTGAGGAAAAACCTCCCTTTTCCTTCTTCGCTAGAATGGATGGTTGAGTTCTTCCCAGAACGTACACTGGTTGGCAGTTGCCCGTAATAACCTTCTCTTCCTTTGCAAGAGCAGATTGCTATGTTCTTACTCTGAAAGCAAGAACACCAAGTTGGTAGATTAAGTGAGCAGACTTAATCCTCGTGTACCCAAGGTCACATGGTGAATCTCAAAGGATATTTTAAGCAATAAATGCCTCGTGTTCAATAAATGAACCACGGTATAAATGCCTTCTCACTTGAGAGCGTTTAATGCTTGAGCTTTAATTTCAGTAGAGAGGCTTGAGTAAATGTGTCGAAGATTCAAGGATGCAAAGGTTTTTCTATCTCTGTTGTTCCTGCTATTTATAGGTTGGAAACCAGAAAATAGCCGGTAGAGACATTTTGAAGGATGTCTAATCATAGTCCATCCTTCTCTGAAAAAGTCTCCTTCTTCTTTGCTTTTTCTGCTACACTGTCCTATTTTGCAGGGCAGTTTGTACTTGATGTGTACTACAACAAATAAGGTAATAGATGACGCAATATAGACAACACGAATTTTATTCGTGTTGGCTATATCCTAATAGACAACGCAGAAGCTAAGTTCATCTATTTTATGGGCGCTGATAGACGACGCGGTGGAACGCGTCGTCTATATGGGAATAGACGATGCGAATATTTCGCGTTGTCTATACCCATATAGACGACGCATTCCACCGCGTCGTCTTTGTTATTGTGTTTTCCTATGTATTAATTATATGTGCAGCTGGATGACGCTAATTTTTGCGTCGTGTATATGGAAATAGACGACGCGATAATACAACGCCGTCTATTTCCATATACACGACGCGAAAATAAGTGTTGTCTATATTATTCCACTTTTTTTTTTTTTTTTTGGAGCAAAACCACTCTTTAAGTAAATAGGATTTTTTTTAAAGGGGAAGTAATAATAGGAATTTAAAATTATAATAAGGGGAAGTAATAAATAGGAATTATAATAAGGGGAAGTAATAATAGTAATAATAAGGGGAAGTAATAATAGGAATTTAAAAAACATAATTACGTTTTTTCCAATTGCACAAAAATTAAGTAAATAGGATATTTTTTTTTGCAAATCCAACTTGTAGTATCTCCTGCCCCACCGCCTGTCGTCGTATCTCCCATCCCCGCCACCTGCCGTCGTATCCCCTTCCCAGCGCCCGCTGTCATGTCTACCTGCGTCGCTGTTTGCTCGCCGCTGTATCTCCCTCCCACCGTCGACGCTTCTGCCTGCAACCCCACCTCTACCATTGACCTTCTCACTGCCCCGTTGTTTCTCCGTGCGAAGGCGCCTCTCCACCGGCCATTCTCCCTGCCTCGTCGCTGTTTCCCCGCTGATGAGTTGCATTCTCCCTGCGAAGGTGCCGCACCGCCGGCCAATCTCCCTGCACCGCCGGCTAATCTTGCTGTCTCCCTTCTCTGCTTGGGTTGAGTCTCCCTGCCTGCCTCGTTGCTGAGTTCCCATCGGGTAAATATCACATAAATTTTCATCTTGATTAAATTACATTCATCCCTGCAAACCATTATGTCTTGTATCTGCAAGTCATATTATGATCTTATCCATTCCATTTTGTAGTTTATTTGATCGTTTTCGTCCCCTTATGCCAGCAGCCCCCTTTTCAATTTGCAGAAAATTTAGAGGTAATAAGCTCTTTGCATGTTTCATTTGGTTAATTGTGTCTGTAAATTATATGATCATGGCTTCTTCCATGCTTTCAATTGCTGAGACCTTCCCTTATAAAAATATCATAATCTTCTTTTTTTTTCTTAGTAGATTTTAAGAAGTCAGGGAAGGAAGGAATAATCGATTTAAAAAATGTCATATGAAATTTAAACAAATAAAATCTCCACATACATGTTTTTGAAAAGATATAGGTATATTGGCAATTCTATGAATTCACACAGCCACTTAAAATCTTTTTGGACACCATATAAATTTGTGCATCTTCAATTACGTGAATGACGCTAAATTTTTATTTTTAATTTTGTTTTTTTTTTTGGGATTTTTGTGATTCAAATGATAGTTGGTTATAGAAGTGTTGTCATGTGTGAGTCTTAAAAAATTCATAGAGTTACATGGACTTGGAATGCGTGATGACTCATAATTTTGAATAAAATTTCTACTATATTTTAATATGTTATGTTAGATATAGTAGGGCAATCAAATGATTCGTCAACTTCAAAATTAAATAACAAATGGGAATCAATGGGAGATAGAAGAAAATCTGGAATCGCAATCATCAAGGACAATTGTTTAAGATGACCCCATATGTTTTTTATTAATTAATTAATGTAGGTAGGTATAGTCGAATACAATGCCAACTTTTATTTCTTCATCCATAAATCTTAATTCATAAATAATTACGTAATAAATTCAATCTTGTATTATAAATATCTTACTCCAACTCCAAGTATGCAAATTTCTGCAGGAGTGAATCTAGACCTTGAGGTTTGGGGGAGCTCGATCAAACAATTGTCTGCCCACTCATTTTTTTATTCCATATTGTTTGTTTCCAGATGCTGCATTTTGTAGTGCCAAATTTACTGCTAAAACATATTGTTTGTTTTCACTTCGGATATATAGAAGTAAAAAGAGGGGTACATTATTTAAATGAGGAAGAATCACATCAATATAAATTATGTGCTTAAGGATTAGTTTTCACTTTTCAAGGTTAGGAATAGTTGGCGCCATAATTTATTATAAAATCATCGAACCATGAAACAATGTATTACATTACTTACTACCCAATATATGTTTTTATAGTGCTTACACACAACTGCAAATGACAATACAAGTACCTAATTATGAGATGATCTCCACTACTTGATAAAAAATCTTGTGTGATTCATTTCCACTGGGAAAATAGCAATCCATTGTTTTTCTAGTTCCATTAACCAGTTAGCAGAAAATCAAACTATATATTAATATATTTGTAATTTAATAATTAATTATTAATTGTAAAGTATAAACCCTAACAGAAGATACTTAATTGTAATTTAATATTATCTTCACTCCAACAAATTGTGAAGATATATTGTTATATATATGTAAAGTAGTGGTAACGGAAACCGTTACACCGTGGTGTAAAACACCAATTTATCTAAGACGTGTGATATTAGAGTAATACTAAAGTATATAACACGGGAGAATTCCGTGAACTACGAAGGATAACCTTAATTATTATATGTATTGTAATGGAAACCGTTACAGCGTGGTGTGAAACACCAATATACTTTATTATTAATTTAGTAATATGATACTACCTCCGTCCCGCGCTATTAGTCCCATATGGTTTCGGCACATGAATCAATGTTTGTGAGTGTAGTGGAATTAATATTTTATTGATGAGTGTGAAAAGTTTGCCATTTTAGGAAATGAGACTAATAGAGTGGGACAGACCAAAAAGGCAAATGAGACTAATAGAGTGGGACGGAGGGAGTACATATTTAGCATGACTTTATTACTTATTTTGAAAGAATTGTTAATCTCCTAGCATTATATAAAATTATGAGAGTCTAAACTAATATTGTATATCACAAATCTATTTTTTTAACATCCACTTTTATTTGTTGTCTTGACAAATTAATTATAAATGAACTATATACTAAAGTTTTAGTGCTTAAAATGTTATGAGAGTCTAAATTAAATGACAACTCTATATCAGGTGTGAAACTATAATATGGCAGGAATGAATAAGAGGTGGATGTCAAAAAGTAGATTATCAAAGGAGTATGAGGATGGAATCAATTCTTTCGTGAATTTTGCTATTGCGAACGGTAAAGATCCGAATGATATGTGGTGTCCATGTGCTAAGTGTGGAAATCTTCGAAAAAAGAAGTGAAAATTATCAAGGCGCATCTGATTTACAATGGAGTTGATTTGACATATACTCATTGGATCCTCCATGGAGAGAAAATTATATCTCACGTCAATGACAATGATGATAGGATGAACATCGATCATGAGTTCTATTCACATGAGCCGGTTGATATGGTGCACGACGCTAATATTGAGAATCCAAATAATTTGCACTAAATTCTAGAGGAAGCGGAGATGCCACTGTACCCTGGTTGTACTAAATTCTCGAAGTTATCAGCAACTGTTAAGTTGTATAATTTGAAAGCAAAATACGGCTGGAGTGATACTTCGTTTACAGATCTGCTGGTGATGATTAGAGAAATATTTCCAAAAGATAATGTAATGCCTTCATCATTATACGAGGCGAAAAAGAGTCTATCCACTTTGGGAATGAAGTACGAAAAGATTGATGCTTGCCCGCAAGATTGTATTTTGTATCAAAATGAACATGCTGATTTGGTGAGTTGCCCTACACGTGGATCATCAAGGTGGAAGGTGATTACGAAAGATAAAATTTCTGTTGGGGATCTTGTAAAGGAGAGCAAGATACGCCATGGAGTTCCAGCTAAGATGTTATGGTACTTTCCTCCGATACCAAGGCTTCAGAGAATGTTTCGCATAAAAGATATGTCCAACAGCTTAACATGGCATGCTGACAAGACAGTTAGGGATGGCTATCTACGTCATCCGGCTGATGCATCAGCTTGGAAACTTGTGGATGAAAAGTGGCCAGAGTTTGGAAATGAACCCAAAAATCTTTGATTGGCACTATCAGTCGATGGTATCAATCCTCATAGTGTTCAATCGTCCAAATATAGTTGTTGGCCAATTATTCTTATAACATACAACCTTCCCCCATGGCTATGCATGAAAAGAAAACATTTGTTGCTCACTTTGTTAGTGTCGGGTCCACGTCAACCTGGGAATGATATAGATGTATATTCGCACCTTTGATCGATGAATTGAAGCAAATGTGGGAAATTGGGGTGGAGACATATGATGCGTATCGTGAAGAGAAATTCATGCTTCTTGCTGTCCTACTTTGGACCATCAATGATTTTCCTGCATATGGCAATTTATCAGGTAACAAAGTTAAAGGTTATCATGCATGCCCTATTTGTGCTGATCAAACTTGTGCACGATGTTTAAAACACAACAGAAAAATGCCATACATGGGGCATCGAAGATTCTTACCTGATGTACATCCTTATCGAAGACAAAAGAAATCATTTGATGGGAATATTGAATTGAGGCCTGCACCCGCTATATTGAGTTCTAGTGAAGTGTTTGAAAGGGTGGAGAGATTGAAATGTGTGTGGGGCAAAAAGTGCAAAATAGGTCAATCAAAAGAAGTTGATGAAAGTAGTCCTTGGAAAAAGAAATCAATCTTCTTTGAATTGGAGTACTGGAAGCACTTGCACATTCGTCATGTCCTTGATGTAATGCACATTGAGAAGAATGTATGTGAAAGCTTGCTTGGTACGTTGCTTAACATACCGGGAAAAACCAAAGATGGTGTTAAAGCAAGACTTGATCTTATAGACATGGGCTTGAGGAGTGAGTTGGCACCAAAGATAGAAGAAAAAAGATCATATTTACCACCTGCATATTATTCTCTTACCAAAGAAGAGAAACAAAAAATATATTCTTTTTTTAGTGGAGTGAAGGTGCCAACAAGTTATTCATCAAATGTGTCGAGCCTTCTATCTGTAGATGATTCAAGACTTGTACGTCTTAAATCGCATGATTGTCACACTTTGATCCAACAACTGCTTCCCATGGCTATACGAGGTGTTTTTCCAAAACAAGTACGATGCGATATTACTAGATTCTGCTTCTTCTTTAATAACCTATGTAACAAAGTGATTGATGTCTCCAAGTTAGATGAACTTCAACGAGACATCACCGTTACATTGTGTTTGCTTGAAAAGCATTTTCCACTGTCCTTCTTTGATATAATGGTCCATCTTATTGTACATCTTGTACGTGAGGTCAAATATTGTGGACCAGTGTGGTATAGATGGATGTATCCGTTTGAATGGTTCATGCGAGTTTTGAAAGGTTATGTGAGAAATCTCAATTGTCCAGAGGGATGCATCGCTGAAAGTTACATTGCAGAAGAAGCTTTGGAGTTTTGTTCAGAATATTTATGTGATATACACACTATAGGACTGCCAGACACACATCGTCGGCATAGGAAACTATCTAAGCCTCTGTCTAGTGCTAAAGTTTCACAAGTTGATGAGAAAGAGTGGGAGCAAGCACATCAATACGTGCTGACAAATGAAGATATTGTTATCCTGTTCATCGAGTAAGTACTATTTTTTATACAAAATTCATATTGTTAATCCTAATTAACAAAGATTTATGTAAAATAATGTACTATTTACTACGGGGAGCACATCACACACTTAAAGGATATGTTTCCTAGAAAAGCATGGTTCAAAAAATGGATTCAAGATGAGCACAATCGAACATTCATCCCGTGGTTTAAAAAGAGAGTAAGTGTAAATTTACTTAAATTATATTGTGTATTTTCTTAAAAATAATTATAACTCTTATAATCATTAATTGGATTTAGGTGGCAAGCGCGAAACTGGATTCAGAGCGATTAAAATGGTTGGCCCGAGGACCTAATCTACGAGTTTTGAAGTATGATGCTTATATGATAAATGGCGTGACATTTCACACAAAGGCACGTGATAATTTACGAGCCGTTCAAAACTCCGGAGTTAGCGTAGTTGCAAAAACAATGCAAGTGTCTAGCGCAAAGGATAATCATCCTATAGTCCCAGACATGACCTTTTATGGAGTTATAGATGAAATATGGGAACTTGATTATGTCAGTTTTCAACAAGTGATGTTCAAATGCTGTTGGGTGGAGAATAATAATGGCGTTAAAGTAGATGAGCTCGGATTTACATTGGTGAATCTCAATAGAATTGGATTCAAGTCAGACTCTTTTATCTTAGCCAATCAAGCTAATCAAGTTTTTTATGTACAAGATCCTGAAAATTCAGCATGGTCCATTATGCTTGCTACTCCAAACGTAGCTTACACTGAAGAAGTTGACGATGATGTATTCAATGATTTTGCCATTCACCATCAATATTTTAGCAAAGGAATACCAGACATAGATTTGGCTAATGAAGTTGATATACCATGTGTTCGTGGTGATTGTGACGGAACATGGGTAAATAATGAATAATAGTAAACGGGTAAGACCAATATATATGTTTCAACAGTTTTCTATTTGCATCTTAGTATTCATTATATTCACATATTATTTTAAATTGTCAAATAACATGTGCATTTTATCTATTATTAGGTATGTCGTCTCCCGGTGAAGGTAGTCAAGGTACTCGAGTTTCAAAATCATCCAGAGCTGGTAAAGGGAAGGTGTACCTAGATAGGTTGTGCATTCGAAGGAGTAATGGAATTAGAACTGATGTTACATTCAATAGATGCATGCAGCCTATTGGTCCGACAGGTTCCGAGTTGCAGAGCTATATAGGTGTACTTGCTAGAAAGCATGTTAAAATTTGCTACAGTCAATGGAGAGATGTGCCTGATGAAGCAAAGGATGCGATTTGGGATTCTGTCAATGTAAATAAAATTTTCAATGTCTTTCTATTTTTATAGTTATGTAATAACTAACTATTACTTGTTATTTGTTTTCTTTTTCACAGTTGATGTTCAAATTGGAACCAAACTAGAAGAAAAACTGTTTGTCTTCAGCCAACACTAAGCGGCGGAATTGGAAATCAACACTTTGTAAACGATATATCGTTCCACACGAGAATAACCCTGATCTGGTATCTCATCCACCACCAGGCGAGGGAATCCCGGCGGACGATTGGAAAGATTTTGTTATTAGTCGTATTTCTAAGACAGGAAAGGTACGATATGCTTTTTTATTAATCAAATACCTCTTAAATAAGTCATTTCAATTAATCCAATATCTTTTACAGAAAAAAGTGAAGATCTAAGGAAGTTGAGAGAAAAAAAATGTATATCCCCATCGCTTATCACGCAAAAGATATGAAGGATTGCGAGAAGAAATGGTAATTTTGTAATATTCTCAATAACTTTATTAAGATTTTGTATATCTTACTAACTATTAGTAATAACAGTCGGAAAAAGAACTACTCACGAGAGTTGAAGATATCAATAGAGCCCTCCTGTGGAAAAATGCAAGAGCTAACAAAAAAGGAGAATTTGAAAGTGAAATGCTCGTTCAGACAGTTTCAAAAATTGTAAGTATCAACAAAAAAAATTTGAATTATTATCTAAATTGTTATATTAATTGTTTAATGTGGCATTGTAGGATGAATTCATACAACAAAATACTGAGGGCACGTTTTCTGGCACTAATCTAACAGACGACATCTTGTCGTAAGCATTAGGGAAACCCAAAAATCCTGGACGCATAAAGGGTGTGGGACGTTATGTTACCCGCTCTTCATATCGTAACATTTCACCAGCATCTGTGAAGGACCATGAGTTTGCAATGATGAAACAACAGTTGGAGGCGATGAGAGAAAGCATGCAACAGATGATACAGTGGTAGAAAGAAATGATGAATAGAGGGCCTTTGCAAGAAGAGAAGGGCACTTGCTCAATGAAGAATGATATTGTTTCTCTAAGCAATGATGACGTAGAAGTTTGTCTGAAAGAGGTAAATATAAATAGCTAAGCACTATATCTGCTTATATAAATATTTCAGTAATATATCTACTTAAAAATATGCTTATTCATTTTTCAATTATCAAATTATTTGCAAGGAAAATGTGAAGAAAGGAGCATCTCCAAAGAAGCGCAACTGCTCAATGAAGAATGATATTGTTTCTCTACGCAATGATAATGTAGAAGTTCGTCTGAAAGAGGTATATATAAACAGCTAAGCACTATATCTACTTATATAAATATTTCAGTACTATATCTACTTATATATATGCTTATTCATTTTTCATTTATCAAATTATTTGC
>JAPKLW010006913.1:0-16219 GCA_026898455.1 Plectranthus barbatus
TGTATGCATACAAACCATTAATGTTTCTTCTCCATATTACAGATGTGCTCTTCATTCCGAAAATGGCTGCCGTTTCCTTGCCCATAAAATCTGTGCAGATCTTCTCCCCATTATCCAGTTCGCGATTCCAACTGGTCGCGAAGCAACTGCAACAGCGCGACTTTGTCCGGACCCAAGCGCATGGTTCTTCAATGCAATATTCTACTGTCTCTTCTGCCATCTTCCTTGCAATGGACTTTGCTACTACTTTGATCCCCCATTTTTCATTGATCTGGAGTGCATGGCTGCACCAAGCATCATCAAACACGCGTCGCACGGCCAGCACCTTCTCTATCGAACTATCCGATCTTCGAGGGCTGACCCGATCAGTTGCTGCGCTAGTGACTCCATTCTTTACGACTTGTACAGATGCTTTTTCTGCAGCTTCTACATACACTTAAGGTGCGCCTTCCTACCAAAAAGGGTTCGTCATGAATTCGACAAACACCCTCTAGATTTGATCACTACCACTGGTGAGGGCGTGGACTTGTGCGAGGTCTGCGAGACAGACGTACACCTCCGGTATTGGCACTACCGCTGCAGTGATTGTGAGAATTCATTTCACATAAACTGCATTTCCAAGATTGGGTATCTGTCGAAAGTGAAGTTTGGAGGAACACTTAGTGTTCCTTGTCACACACATCCTCTCACTCTAACACGGATGCTTGGCTTGGGTAGAAACGAGAAGTGTGGGCATTGCAACCGAATCATTCGAGGATTCGTGGATGAAATGGCTTTCTGTTGCTCCCTGCAGTGTGGTTTCTGGATTCACTTTTCTTGTGCGAGGGACTCCACCGCTTCTGGAATCAGGGTTTTTGGTGAAGTTGATGAAAAAAGGCTAGCTAATATGTGTAAGCTAGATTAATAAAAAAAAATGAAATGAAGTAAATCAAACGTAAAGCCTGCAAATTGTACTTGTATTTTAAAAAATAATAAATATAATAAACCAGATATAATATTTTAAAGAAAAAGTGATAAATATAATTTTATTAGTTTTCATTAATTTTTTATATATCTATATCAAAATAGATGAAATAGTAAATACGATAAAATGAAAAAATAAAATAAAATTAGTGTTGTGTAATATTTTTTGGAGAGAAAATGATAAAAATTAATATTGTAATTCTATTGAACTACTTTGTTTTAGTATATTAATCGATAGTGATAAATGTCATTTTAACATTCTGATTATTCTGCCATGAGCAAATTAGTCTCACCATGATTATTTGGTTCAATTTAACTATTCGACTTATAAAATTGATTAAATATACCACTAAACTTTTAAAATTACTATATACAGTTATTAAGAGAGATAATACAAATATTTCATTGTTCTAGGTTTATTTTTAATATTTTCTTATTGTGTATTAATTTTATTATTTAGAATAATATTTTTATTTGAATAAATAAAAATATTTTATATAATAAAAAATTAAAAATAAATCCAACATAATAAAACTTTATAGTCATTTTTTCTCTCCTTTTAATTTTATTCGACAAATCCACTATCTTATATTTATTTGTAGTTTTTATTACTATCAATCATGTAGCAACATTTAGAGAAGCATAGATCAACTAAAAATTGCGATGAATGCAACCATAGATGGTCTTAGACCACTGTTTCGACATTCACTGCAGCAAAATATTGGCCAGAATTTATGAATGAAAATCAATAAATTGCCTTGAATGGTCTATCTCTTTTGAATTCAAAGTCCACAAATGTTGCGGAGGCATTTGCACGTCTACATGGAGCCATTATTGCCAATCAAGAGGGATGCCATAGAGTTTGTTTTGAATTGAAAATCAAGGTTTAATCACCAAACTCCAGAAGAGATTTCAAGGAATTCGCTTTATATAATCATTGCTAACATTTTAGGTACAATTGACGAGCTTGATGATTTTAGTTTCTCATCGGGGCATCGCACTCAAAATACTCTAGTTCATAATGTTGCTAATTGGGTTAGGATTCAGAAAAGAAATCTTGTTTTGGATAATCATTCTGATGTTGTGCTTCGGCACTTTTTTGTAGCTCATAGCTGACAGTTGTTACTGAAAGTACGATATTTCTCAAAAAAAAAAAAAAAAAAGTCCACAAATGTATATATGATCAAACAATTAATTAAAATCAATCGATCTTATACAATCAAGTATTTATGAATAATTTCATGCTGAAAAATGAAAAAAAAACTCCTTAATTTTTGAAATTAAAACTAGCAAATTAAAAATGTTTGTGGCACATATAACCCGGGGCGTAACTGTGAGAGAAATCCCAGCTCACCAGCCTCATATATTAAAAATAATTAAATATAAATATAGAAATTAAAAAATCCATAAATTTATCTAATAAATTAAAGGGTAAATAGAGGAAAATACCCTAAACTATTGACGTTTTTGGAAAAATACCCCAATCTATTTCCATAAGTTAAAAATACTCCAATCTTTACTTCCATTTATAAATTATACCCTGATCTATTGATATTTTGGGAAAATACCCCAATGTATTATTATTAGTTAAAAATACATCAATCTTTAATTTCGTTTATGAATTATACCAAAACGAGAAATATTATTGGCTCACACAAAAATGGCAGTCAAAACAACTATCATCGTTCGTGTTAAATTTAATACAGACGAAGATAGTTGTTTTGACTGTCATCTTTGTGTGAGTCAATAATATTTCTCGTTTTGGTATAATTCATAAATGAAATTAAAGATTGAGGTATTTTCAACTAATAATAATACATTGGGGTATTTTTCCAAAATATTAATAGATCAGGGTATATTTCATAAATAAAAGTAAAGATTAGAGTATTTTTAACTTATGGAAATAGATTGGAGTATTTTTCCGAAAATGTCAATAGTTTAGGGTATTTTCCCCTATTTACCCTAAATTAAAAAGAAAATGAAAAATCTTATTACATTGGATTTATCTTAATTTTTTAGTGTTATATAAATTTTTTATTCAAATTAAAATACTTTCAAAATAATCAAATTACTGCATAAAATAAAAACAAACCTAACACAATAAAACAATTGTATTATCTATTTTATTTAGGAAATAACAGTAATTTTAAAAATTGAGGGAATAAATTAGATCAATCTATTAGTTGAATGGTTAGATTAAATCAAAAAGCTTATGAGAAGCTAATTTGATAGTCGGAGAGAAATGAAAATAGAGGTTTCGATTTAAAAAATCGCTATAGTGACTTTAGTTGATGGGCCTTCGACCTTGACCTACTTAGTTTCCCGCCACTTCGATCTTCCCCTTCACCCCACAGTTACGCTACTCGCAGTCCTAGGCCGAAGCTGTCTGCGCACTCACATTCGCTGCTTGTGTGTTGTATGTGAAAATTTCGAAGAAGAAATGTTGTGGGTGGATAAGTATCATCCCAAAACCCTAGACAAGGTTCTGGTCCACCGTTATTTAGCTGATAAAGGATCAGTTTTGAGTTTACAATTGATATTCTAACAAGTTCTATTGCTCAAAAACTGATTTCCTCAATTACTCAGCTTGCCCTATAAATTTTCCCCCTTAATAGGAGAGATATTTCTCGATTAAGGTTTCAAGGCGGAAAAACTGATTACACTTGAATGTGTAAATTCAGTTAAAGATGAGGCGAAAGTTTTGAGACAAAGAGCTATTGTCTTCAAAATTAGCAGAGACTTATATAACTTCATTGATTTGTTTACAACTTTTGGAAAGTAGTAAATTACAAGTACAATGAAAGCAATAAGCTTGGTCTTCTGCTTCTGGGACTGCATCTGATCTTCTTCTTGTCCCCTGCTGACTGTTGCGCTCCATCTTTCTCCTCTGAAGCTGGTGATGGGATTCAGGAAAAACCCAACATCTGTTAGCTTGCCTCATCCTCACCTACACTAGTCTCACCACTAGTTTATGGCAGAGCTCCAGTTAGACTGATCTCGCCATCAGTCTCCATCTGTAGCCTTCACTATAAGCAATTCTCACCACTTGCACTATAGTGCCAACATCATTCTTTCCTCAGGGCCAGCTAGCATAATTGTAGCATAAGCTGTTTCTCAGTATTAGAACCAGCTCATGCTCTTATGAGCTACAATAAGCTCCCTGTAGGATGTTAAACTTGACCAGAAGCAGGAAAGTAATATGCAACATGCATCACCTTGCTCCTGGAAGCTTCTCCTAGACTTCTCTTTAACTCCTCCATCTTTTTACGTTTTCCCCTTCTTTAACAACATCAAAAGCTGAGAGAAGAAAAGGGTGAGGAGAAAAGGGTGATCGGACCTTGAGGATTCACCCAAAGATGTGGTGAAGCTCATAGGAGGTCGGATCATCAAGAAGTCCTCCACTTCTTGTGACGAAGGGAAAATCCTTCTCAGACCCACCTGACTATCCATCATATATCTTATGACGAAGATGTCATGGCCTCACGACAAGGACATCCTTTGGCCCTTCGACTCTGAGGTGAAAACCCTCGCTACAAGCGGGGAGCCGAGTAGTAGGAAGATCATCTCAGACAAAATCCTCATGAGAATGATGATCTTTCCTTCCAACTGAGCAACAAGAAAATCTCTTTGCTCATAGGCATCTTGGTTGATCTCCGGTTGGATGGTGAGAAGGGCTATTTGGGAGTTGAAGGATTTCAGAGGAATGGGATTCTGGGAGACGGTATTGTGGGGATATTAAGGAAAAACTGAGAAATGAAAGCATTGAAGTACTTTTGAGGATCTCCAAAGGCTTCCTTATATAGACGAAGATTTTCACTTCTTTGACGGTTTTGTTCCCCTTGGATTTTGAACGTCCCGAATCTTTAGGAGAAATAATCTCCGTTTTGCATTCGCGATAACGGTTACTGAGACCCTCCACGTGTCTGCTTCTTATTTCTCCGCTTCCTGCGACACCGTAAAATCACATTAAATATTGCGTGTTAACTTAATCATGACGCTCTGAATCTCCCACTTTCGGCAAGTTTGTTGACTCGGCAAGCTGGTCTTTCTTCGAACTGGTTGTCGTTGTGGCAAAACTAGTAGGCTCTATTCATACTGGTAGGTGATGCCAGTTTAAATTTTCTTCAGAATACCAAAAATTGAGAGCTTGGACTCAGTTTTATTTCGCTTCTTCGTCAGAAAAACCAACAATGAGAGCTTGGACTCATTCCTCTTCATGTGCAATCTCGTCATACTCTAAACGTCCGAGTTTGATGCACAACTCTCTGAATCTTTCTTTGGGAAGTAGTTTGGTGAATATATCCGCAAGCTAATCTTCCGTTCGGATATATTCTACAGTGATGTCCTTCTTCTCCACGTGATCCCAAATGAAGTGATGTCGAATATCAATGTGCTTCGTTCTGGAATGATGAACTAGATTCTTCGTAATGCATATTGCATTTGTAGGGTTTGAGTCTACGACGGGCAATATTAATTGCCATTAAACTTGCCAAGGATAGTTCTTAGGATACCAGGAATAAATACAATTAAATGAACCATGCGAAAGCCTATGCATGCTCCTACAAATTAAATTGCATAGGATGGATATAGAATTATACCTTGTTTCACCGTTTGATCCACAGGACAGATCGGAGAATGATAACGGTGAAAAACCTATTCAGATCTGAAGCGGAATATGGAACTTTTGAATCTCTTCTCTTGTTCCTACAGATCTGATCTTCTGATCTGTATCCCTTGCTCCTTGGAAATCTGGTGAGGATTATTCTACCAAGTTAGATCCGAGCTCCGGAGAAGTCGATCAATCTCCTCCCTCGTAGATCCAGCCGTCGCCCCTCTCTCTCTGTCTATTATGAAACCCTAGTTTCTCAACTGACGGCTACTGAAAAGTATACACACCAAAAAAATTGTGTTGATCCAATAGAGAGGGGGGTATTTATAGTGTTAGGGTTTATGAAACCCTAACCCTAATGGGCTGAGAGCAGTTAATGGGCCAGACCAGGGATCAGATGCAAATAATAAAGTGGGCCCTCTTTTATTAATTAATTATCTCATGTCCAACCCAGAACATTTAATTAATTAATAAAGTATTGTTTTAACCTTCACCACGGTAACAATACTGACTCGCCCCTTTATTACCACGTTATTAGGAACGGGTTGCACCAAACTAACTTGATCCACATATTTAAGGTTTCAGACATTCATTAATTAATTTGGCTTATGACAATCAGCCACAATTAATTAATTTCTTATTTCCTGAATAACACCACTCACCTTTTATCACTTATGCCTGAATTAAATAATTCAACCTGCAGGGTTTAGCATAATGAACCTTTGTGAGCTCATCAGGGAATGTCACCATCCTGAACGGATATGTTACCATACATCCAGACTAAGCAGACCCCACAAAAATTGCCAACACCCAAAATACGGGCATAAGGGTACATGTAAGACCCGCCACCATGGTAAATCAAAGTGCAGTCAATCTGTGTGTGCCCCTTATCCTTCAGTACGATTTAAGATCACAGAGAGTATGTTAGGGATCTGGCTCGTTCATATGTCAATGAGAACGGCGCATCCCACTGTTGATCCCATCAATACATAAATATGTACCGACACATCAAGTAGCCAGGATAAGCCCACTTATGAACTGATGTGCCGCAGCTTAAACCGACAGCCTATCCAGGGACCGTCTCAGCTGTGATACTATTTATATCTCGCTAGGTCAAACGATCCATATGATCCTCTGTGATCTCCTACACACCATATGGTCATCCCTATCGGCGAGATAATAGGATATTATAGTTCGTCGTATGATTGTTCTATCAGACAGCGAGCATTGTTGCGGATACATACATGAATACCAGTGTACGAAACACTTAATCATATATGCTTTCAGTATACAATCCCAACAGCATTGTTGTTGTTGTAGTAGATCGGCACACAACCAGAACTGATATCATAATCCATCAATTGTTGTTTGATCCACAAGATTTGAGCACAGCAACTGGCAGCCGCCACGTATTCGGCTTCTGTAGTCGAGGTTGCAACTGAGTGTTGCTTCTTACGGAACCAGCTTATCAGTTTATGACCCAAAAATTGACATGTACCACTGGTACTCTTCCGATCAATTCGGCATCATCCAAAGTCTGAGTCTGAATATCCAATAAGAGTAAGCTCATCACATCTAGGATACCAGATTCCTAGAGACTCAGTGCACTTTATTTATCTCATGATCCTCTTTGCAGCCTCCATGTGCGATTTCTTTGGGTTGGCTTGAAATCTTGCACACACTCCAATAGCGTATGAGATATCGGGTCTGCTAGCTGTCAAATAAAGTAGGGATCTAATGATGCCTCTGAAACTGGTTGGATCAATCGGTTCTCCTTCTTCATCAGGAGTGATCCTCACACTTGTGCTTATTGGAATTCTCAGTGTCTTCATCTTCTCTGGACAAAACTTGTTGATGAGATCCTTTGTATACTTCCTCTGATGAATGAAAATTCCTTCTGAGGATTGACGAACTTGAAGTCCTAGGAAGTACGTCATCTTTCCCATCATACTCATTTGAAAATGACTTTGCATGAGCTGAGTGAACTTCTCGCAGAGAGATGAGTTCCTGGATCCAAAGATAATGTCATCAACATAGATCTGAACCAACAAGATGTCTTCAACATCTTTGATAAGGAAGAGAGTCCTGTCGATCGTCCATTTTCTAAAGCCATTCTTCAATAAGAACTGAGACAGGGTCTCATACTAAGCTCGCGGTGCTTGCTTCAATCTAAGGTTGTTCAACATACACCTCCTATTTGAGTTCTCCATTCAAAAAGACACTCTTCATGTCCATCTGATAGACCGTAAAGTTGTGATACGCTGCATACGCTAAGAATAGCCTGATAGCCTCCATTCTGGCAACTGGTGCAAATGTCTCATTGAAATCGATGCCTTCACATTGCGCGTATCCCTCAGCAACTAGTCTCGCCTTATTTCTGACTATGTTGTCAGCTTCATCCCGCTTGTTCTTGAAGACCCACTTGGTGCCTATCACTGATTGATGAGTATGCCTATTCACCAAGTACCACACGTTGTTACGGGTGAACTCCGAAAGCTCTTCTTGCATTGCATTGATCCAATCTGGCGATTGTAGAGCTTCTCCAATCTTCTTTGGCTTTGATTGGGAGATGTAGCACGAAAGCAGAGTGCTTCCACGTCTCGTTCATACTGGACTAGAAATATCATGTAGCACAGTGATAAGTGCGCTATTTCGTTCACTTATCTATGGATTTTTAGATTGTTTTGATAGAATTATGGTGTGTTTACTTTAAATTCCGAGCATTGCATGAGTTTTATATCTGATTTGTTTGTTGTGCTGAAAAATACAGGTTTTTGGAGTAAAAATCGACTAAATCTGAAAAAGAGTCATTTGGTGGGGTGCTCTGTCTCGATCGACAGAAATTGTGTCCATCGAAACAGAGGAATGTTGTATCCGAAGAGTTTGTTGAAAATTCAAGCCAATCGACAGAAGAGGAGATCCTGTCGATCGACAGAAATTGTGTCGATCGACAGGGAAGTTTGAGGCAGCCAGTCGACAGAGCTTTCGAGTGTTCGATTTCGAGAACCCATTTTGATCAACAGAATTTGTGTCGATCGAAATTCGGGTCAAGCTGGCGGAATTTAATGCTTTTAAGTTATTTCCATGTTGGGACAACTAAACCTAGTATATATTGTTTTGTTTAGGCGATTTTGAGGACTTATGTTATTTTTGAGACCAAAACTTTAGAGTTTTTCTTGTTCTTGATTTGCTTTCGAATTGTGGTGAGGATTGTGATCGAACCTTTGAAGATTGGATGCAATATCAAGGCTTGTTTTCTCTATGAAGTTTTGTTATATGTTTTATCTTTCCATATTTTTGTTGAACATGAATATGTGTAGGTAATCCTTTGTTCAGATTCTAGGGTTTATGTGATTGTCTTGGATGCATGTTTAGGGAATCAAATCGATCAATACTTTAATTTGGTTTATCAATTCTTGTACTTTTCTAAATCTATTAAATTGGCCATTTGATTAGGTTTTCATAATTAATTAATTTGAGACTGAAAGGTGAAAATTAATTAATGGATTTAAGAATTGATAATATGGATTTTTAATTATTTATGAAAAGAGGAATTTAATCCATAGGAATAAATCTGATGTTTTTGGGAGTTGTTAATTTTTTTATAGACCGTAAGGATATAGGAAATTGACAATCTACTTTATAAATTGCCAAAGCCTGGAGTTTGTAATATTTTTATGATGTTCCACCTAAATCTCTATTTTAATTGATCGATGAATTTTCCTTGCATGCTATCCTTGACATGAACTTGCCCTGGAATCTGATCTTTTCTCTAAGTGTTTTAAAACCCAGTTTAATTTTCTGCTTTAATTTAATTTCTTGCAAAATTAGTTTTAAATTTCAAAACCCTTCAAATTTCTGTTTACTTAGACAACAAACCGAAAACAAATGTTTCAGTATATGAGATGTTCGCTTTTACAATCTCCGTGGGATCGATAATTTTCATTTGCCACTAGACTATAGTATCGCTACTAATTTTTTAGTGATCACACAGCATCCTCAGGATGATGTCTCAGCCACTTAGGTCTGTAAAGCTCACTGACTTCGACTAGTTGTACGAATGGTTCTGGACTCGATGTTCCAGCAACAAGCACATCTGTGAGATGAAAATCTTCTGGCATGATCTTATTCTCTGAAACTGGTGCTTGATCTGGGACTAAGTCTTCTGCAGATTGTCCTTTGCCAGCTTGTGAATCCTTAGAAATTGGTATGATGACGTCATTAGATACTTGATCGCCAGTTTTGCCAGTTCCTAGCTCGCCAGTTAGGTCTTCACAATCTGCCAGTTCCTCTGTCTCTGAAGCTTTTTTTCAGAATCTTCTTCTTCAAGTCCGAAAACTCCAGGTTGGATTCCCCCTTGATTTGTGCTATTATTTAGGGAAATGGAATCCAAGGCCCCAGCAAGTTCGTTCGCATCACCGGCCCTCTCGACTGTTTGAGCACTATCCGAGGAAACTAGTTGTGAAGAAGGTTCATTCGTAGATCTAGTCGGAACAACTAGTTTATAGTTGGAGTTTTCTGAGCCCAGTTGTCCATTGACATTATTGATCTCGTGAAATTCTTCACCAGTTCTTTCATGATTCTGCGCACTAAAGTAGTTTCATAAAAAATAAAATGGCATGTTATCTCCACAAGCCCGGTGGTCTTGTTAAGTACCCTATATCCCTTATGAGAAGGATGTCTGTATCCCACAAACACACCTTCATCAGCTTTGGGAGAAAAGTCATTTAACTTTGACTTCCAATTGTTGTGAATATAACATGGAGAACCAAAAGCATGAAGATGAGCTATTGAAGGCTTACGACCATGATATGCTTCGTAGAGAGTTTTATGAAGACGATTGTTGATGCCGCTTCTGTTCTGTGTGTAGCAAGCTGTGAATACAGCTTCTTCCTAGTAGCGTTCGCTCAAACTGGTCTCTGCCAGCATGATCCTCACTGCCTCCTTTAGTGTTCGATTCCTTCTTTTCATTCTGCTCAACACATCCCTTTTCGATTACTCTTCCTTTTTAGTTATCATCAAACATGACCGGTGATCCTCTGACCATTATAAGATCTGAAAGAAGATCTTTTTCTCCAGTTATGTGTGCAGAGCATCCACTATCTAGGACCCACACACTCTTTTTCCTTTGAAGCTAACTTGCATGTACCTGTTCCTGCAAAGCACAAGTAATGCTTTAGGTCCCCGAATCACTATGGGTCCTGCAGGGTTAGTGTGTTGGATCCACCCTTTGGGAATCCAAACTTGAGTCACCCTCAAGGCAGGTAGCTTTTCAGTGTTTCTCCCTGCTACCTTCCTCTTTCTTCTCAAATAGTGCATGACATTTGATTGAGAAATTATGGAAGTGTGTGCAGTCCTTTTGGAAGTAGACTTCCTAGTAGGATCTCGAAAAACTGGTTTCAGATGTGTGTGATTTCCATGTGGTCGATGACCACCATGGCTAGCCTTCCTAGCCCTTGAAAATGAAATCTGATTAGGCTCGGGCCTCAAGTAGATGTTCCCCCTACTTGGTTTATTTCTCCTCTCATACTTAGTATGAGATTTGGGTCTCTGATTATGGACATAACCAGGTTGTTTGTTTGACTTCCTAACAACTGAAACTGGTTGCTTAGTCAAACTGATCGTAGAAACTGATTTTTTTTACAGTAGGAACATGCTATTTCACCAGTTTCTCAAGCCGAACTGGCTTTCTACAAGATCGTGTCTCAGCCAGTTTGGTATTATACTGTTTTACCAGTTTTTCCCTATGAACTGACTTCTTTGTCACTAGCTGATTAGCCAGTTTGGGGTTGTTGGCAGACCAACATTTAGCCTTTCCAGCTAAGGCTGGTACGTTGTTGACTATCCCCTTGCCTTTCAACCTTGACTGATCACTGGATTTTTCTTTTACAAAATAAATTTTCTTCTTTCCAGTGTCAGTTCCTGTAGAAGATGCTGAATTGCTCAAAATATTTTCATTAAAATCAAGATCCGCTTTGTATTTGGGGTCTCTTTGAACTAAGAGCACTTCTTCAAGTTCTCTTGAGCTTTTCATAAAGGAACACTTGCATGGTTCCTGCTCAAGGTTTTTGTTTTTCAGGGAATCACACTTCTTTTTAAGGTTTTCAAAATTTTTCAAAAGGGTGGAGTGTTCATCCTTGAGTTTTGCCAGTTCCTCGTTGGCAAACCTAGATTTTTCAATCTCATTGGTCAAAGCTGAAACTTGATTCTTCAGAGAGGAGTTTTCACCGGCTAAGAGATTCCTTAACTCATAAAATTTGAAAATTCTTTTGAAAGAATGTCTAGGGTAATATCCTCTGAATCAGAGCAATACAATTCAAGGCCCTCTACTATGCATAAACTCGTAAGAAGTCAGTTACCTCGTCACCAGTTGCGGTTAAAGCTAATTTAGTTTCTGCTGCGACTTCTTCTTCTTCGATCGTGGCCATGAATACCAGCAGTGCTTCCTCCTCCGACTCTCCATCCGATGTGTAATACTCATCATCATTGTCGGGAATATCTAGAACCTCTGTTCTGGATAGCATTGCTCAGGCAACCATCTTCGAAGCTCTTTGCTCAAAAATCTTCTTGAGCCTTTCCCTCTCCTCTTTGTCCACACGCGGACATTCAAACATGAGATGGTCTGGAGGGTTGCATTCAAAGCAAGATCGAGGAGATCTCTTCACGAACCTTTTATCATCAGTTTGAGGAGTGTCAGTTTTGGCCTTAGCTTTCTCAAGAAGTTTGACCAATCTTTTCATCTGCTCCTCAAGCTCAGCAACAGAGCTCTCTCCTTCTTTCTGGTAGGAGGTTGATGTCGACGGTGCTTCCCTTATCGAACTGGATTGACCAGTAGGTATGTCTGTGTGGAAGGGCTTTTTTGGTCTCCATTTTGCGTCATTCTTAACAAAATACGTTGTATTTTCAGGATAGTGGGTTGGTGAATTGGCCACTCATACGGCTTCATTCTTGTTCGCCATTTGAATGTCCCACTCGTGAGCTTGGAGTTGGGCGAACAACTCCTTGGTAGAGATCTTGTAAAGATCTTTCTCCTTCAGACTGGTTATCTTGACAAACCAATCTTCTTTCAGCATTTTAGACAGGATCTTAGCATTTAGATTTGCTATTGAATATCCCTGTCTAATGCCTTCAGCTCGCCCACGATTAAGTTGAAACGAGCTTCTATCAACTTGATACTATCTCCAGGAATCATTTGGAATGATTCATATTTGTCGACGCAGACTTGGAGCATGTTTCTCTTCATTTGCTCTGTTTCTAAGCACAAGCCTCCAAGGTAGTCCCATACTTCTTTAGCATTGTCGAATTGCATGACTTCATCGATAAGTGCCTCTGGTAGAGCTGACAGGATCAACTCATGAGCAATGGAGTCCAGTTGGGCACGCGGTTTTTCCTCATGTGTCCATTCTCTGTAGGACTTCTCTATCATGTCTGGGCCATCTTCACCTCCGATCCGGGTCTTGACCTACATGATCTTTATTGGTCCATGCTCGATGACATCTACCATCTCTGGATGTATACTTTTACGCTGAATAGTAGATCTCTTCTTCCAGATAGCGAACTTCTCCGTCGATTATGGTGGAAGCTTTGCAACATTCATCTTTGAATGTATAACCTGCTCGCTAAACAAGGTAAAAGTGCAAGGAAATGGATTCGGTCCGCAGTGACTCAAAGCAGTTCAGTCAGTGAAGACCGACCTACTCTGATAGCACTTGTTGGTCCCGAGATTAGAGTTGGTGCACAGCTGAAATAAGTTTAAACAGACTTGCACGTCACAAATTGGTAGTTGCTCATCAGTTTGTGTTTCAGAAAATGTGTTGTTTAGCGAGTTGAGGTTAGATCAAGTTTCAGGTTTACTTCAACACTTGTGTTGAGTTTCAAATCTTTGCAAGAAAATCAATAAAACAGTAAAGTGCAAAAGGATATATAGAGGTTCGGAGCCTAAAGTCCTACGTCCTCTCTTCAGACCAAAGTCTTGAAATTACTAAGCTTTACGGGAATACAAAGAGCTCACGATCTATAGCTAGCTGGCAGATGTCAATGTCTACCAGTCCACTAGCTCACTCGCCCAGGGCTTCGTCTTCCTTCCGGCTTCGCAGACTTTGAGTGTGGGCACACCACGCAGCCTCTTCCTCTGGAGTTGGAAACTTTAAGGTTCTTCCCGGAACCGTCAAACTTGTGGCTAGACGCCCGAGATAGTTCCTGCTTGGAGATGAGCAGAAACTGCTATGTTCTTACTTGAAGAGTAAGAACACCAATAAGTAACTCGAACTTAGAGGCTACGAGTCTCATGTCCAAAGATGGCACACGGTGAGTTTAAAAAAGCTTCGAAACTTGAGAGCTTGAGATTTTAACTTCGGTAGATCTGTTAGCTCAGGAACTGTAATAGTTTCGGTTTTGATTCGCAAAAATAAGTAACCTCTCTTTTGGGAACACTTCATCTATTTATAGATGAAGTGTGAGAGATTCAAAATTAGAGCTGTTTAGAGACAACTTGGATGATGTCCAATCCAGCGCCTCTCTTGACTGCAAAAAGCAGGATGCTTTTCCAGAACTTCTGCACCTGCTCCATCCTTTTTTGACACTGGATGTTGACGTGCTGCTTTGTGTCAGAACGACTCTTCATCAGTCCGAGGAATCGCAACTGGTTGCGAGAACTTCAGACTTTATGGCATCTCCTTTCTTAAAGTCTGGCTTGTAAAGCATTCCTCTGACGTGTTCTCTTTGTCTCATACATGAGTAAAGATCTTGTGTTGAAACTGGTCTTGTGAACTTGAGATGAGTCAAACTGGTGTCTTCCGCCAGTTTCTCTGAACGCCAGTTCCAGTTTCTCCTCACGTGGTCCAAATTGGTGGATTAAATCCTAGATCCAGTTTATCTTGAACAGCTCTGTTACAACTCAAAGATAATCCTATACAGGACTTTACAAATTTTGTACAAGCTAGAGCTATTCTAGAGACTCTCTAAACTGGTGGTAACTTTACAATCTTTGACACATAAAAACAACAATAAGGTATGAATACTTTCTAACATCCATCATGTCGGTGGAAACTTCTCATAATTTATAATAAAACTAGTATTTCACCCGTACGTTACACGAAATTATTAGATTTAGATATTACTAAAAAATATAAGTGTATCAAACGTTATTTATGATTTTAGTAAGTCAATTTACGGTACAATATAAATTTGATTATTATATAAATAATAATTGTATGTTTAATAGATATGATGTAGGGTACATATTTTATATTTCTAACATAAAATAAAAAATATTATTTAAATAAAATAAATAAATCAAATTGATGTATCCATGTTTTAAATTTTTTAACATATAAAACATACTAATTTTAATTAAATAAGAAAAATCGAATTGATGTACCCTCATTTATATATTTTAAAGCATAAAATAAAATATACAAAATTAAATAAAAAAATCAAACTGATGTACCCACATTTTTAAAGTTCACCATTTGTCAATTTTTTTACTAATTTAAATTAAAATAATCAAATAATTTTGCATTTATAATCTAGTGATTTTACTATATAGAGGGATATTGAAAACAAAGCGTGTGATATTTGGCTATTATTACGGCTGTGATTTTATATACAATTTTCTATCATTCCATATATAATTATATTAGTGGGTTGCTCATTATTTGTAATAGTACAAATATATATTATATATAATTCAGTATTTTAAATTATAAAAATGATTAATTTGTACCTAATTTATTTAAATTATAGAAAATCATATGTAAAATTATCTATATAAATAATAAAATTTTCAATATTATATTAATTTATATTATAAATTTATTAATCTTATTATTAAATATTATTATCTTGCGATGTTTAAGAAATAAAATTTTCAAATGATTTTGTTCTGTAATTACCACTCAGTTTTCTATGTTATTATATAAATTTACTTATAGCCGTGATTACCAAATTTATATAATTGATCAAATTATAAATTACCAAAATCTAGATGAAAAATAAAATATTTTGTTGATAATTAATGGAGATAGTTATCTGTTATTATGAGGTATAGAAATCGAAAATAAAATGTGAGATATTTATTTATCAACATTGATTATAATAAATAATATTAATTAATGACTATTATATTAGACGATAATGTATTTAAATAAAGTAAAATAATATTCTTTTTCTGAAATAATTGTTCCCGCCATTTCTTTTTCAACACTTTTTTGTTTTAATATATTTATTTATGGATATATTAAATTTGTGTATTTAATTTGAATTAAATTACACCGGCACGAAAAAAAATAGAATAATTAATGTACATTTGAGCGGGAAAATGATATTATCGTAAATTTTGCGAACTTCTTGTTATATGTATATATTGATTCGGAAAAGTGAAGCTTATTCACTCGTTCGCCCTACAGTTATTTTAAACTTTATTTTGATATTCTTGGCCAACTCATTACGCCACGCATATTTGTGAAGCAGTATATAAACGTATGGACAGGTGATGATTCTGTGCAAATTAAAACATGCAGGGTGATATGCATTTTAGTCACGATCATCCACTGAGTTTATTTGAAGAATATAAACAAGTGGATGATTATGAGGACTACAAGTCCGACTCCTGCAAAATTTGTGGCTTACCTATTCTCTCCTCTCCCT
>JAPKLW010006914.1:0-16217 GCA_026898455.1 Plectranthus barbatus
GAGTAAAATAATGAGCTTATCAAGGGCCGACGGAGACGACGGCGGGCACAGGCGGCGCGGCAGGCGCGCACAGCCGAGGCGCGAGCAGCGCACGCGGCCTGTGCGCAGTACGGTGGCACAGAGAGCGCGGGCACGCAGGCAGGCACGCGGGCGCAGGGCCGCGCGGCACGACAACGACAGCGGGGCGCGTGCGAGCGCGCGGCGTGCCGGGCGCGGTGGCCGGCCGGTGGCGGTCGGCGGCGGCTTCAGTCGTCGTCAGCTTCTGCTGTCCCATCACGGTGGCTCGTGTTTTGGTGGTTTGTGCAATCCTGTGTAAACCCTAGGGTTTGCATTAGGGTTAGGGCAAATCATCAGATCACAAAGGCCTAAAAATCCAAAAGATTTGGTGTATCCAGATTTGAAGGCCCTTTGAAGATTTGGAAGATTTGAAAAGATTTGGATTTATCCAAATTAATTCAAAATTCAAATTTGTAATAGATAGATTTTATTTTCTATATTTGGGGCCACGAGGAATTTTTGTTTGCCTTAATTGTCCTCGTATGATATGTGACTTATTTATGTGCGCAATTAAGCATGTGTAGATAATAGGAAAAGCATGTTTTACTGCTTTTATTATTTACAGCTTTCCTAGCATGCTTATGTGATTAATTTCTTTTGTTGGATTATATTTTGGGAATTTTTGGGCTTGTTTAATTACAGGCAAAAATTTGGAAAATATAATGACAAAAGGAAATTATGTGTGCGCATGAAGAAACCTTTTAAAAGAAAAATACTACGCAGATTTTTTAATTGAAATCAATAGACCTCCACAAAGCGGTCCTAGGCTGTAAGTGTATCTCTCGTTCTAGTAAACGTCTACGAGTGTAGCTTGCTAGTTCCTGGAGGTGCATGGGTACGGTTGTTGGGATTTCTAGACAAACAATTTAAATCATGTGAATAGTGGGAGGGCTTTGCGTGAACGTCTACGAGTGTAGCTTGCGTAGACCTCTTTCACAAGTATTCTAGGATTGATTTAAATTAAAGATAACAAAAGCTTTAAGGGCTGTGCGGTATGGTTACGTGCCATGCTAAACTGTCTCTTTTGGCCGGAGTTAAATTTGTGGTTAATTGCTTAGAAGCATCTTAGAATATAATGCAAGAATTTAATTGCTTAAAACCCGCAGTTCTGGTTGAGGGTGACATCGTAAACGTCTACGAGTGTAGCTTGCGGTGGGAACTCTTAGGCAATTAGTGAAAAACATTTGTATTTGATTTATTAAAAGGTTTTCAATGCATTTGTTTTCGAAGTTCAACATGTATGTTCTTATTTAAGATTCTTTATTGTTTCAGATATGTCTATGTCTACTGTCGATCATTTACTTGCTCTCAATCCTCTAACTGGTCCGAACTTCCATGAGTGGAGATATTACATTGAGTATATTCTCCTGACTAAGCAACGCATGTTTGTTCTTACTATGATGCCACTTGCCCCACGTTACCATAAAGTGTCTAGATGTGAGAAGGAGTTCTATGACAGCTGGGTGGCATCTGAGGATTTTACTTACAAGTTGATCTCAGATAATCTGTCTAGAGAACTTAAGCTCAAGTACATGGGCTATTGTAGCTCTATTACTATCTGGATGGACTTAGTGGCTACGTATGGTGAAGTGGAACGAACTATCAACTGTGATCTCGTTAGAGACCTCGTCTGTAAGAGAATGGTTGATGGCATTTCGGTGACACTGCATGTGATGATCATGGATAACACCATGAAACGATTCACACGTGGAGGTGGATGTATCAGTGATCGGGCTAAGATCTATGTAATCCTGAAATTCTTACCGATTTCATTCTATGACTTTAAGAAGGATGTAGCTAAGAGAAGTGAGTACTCTTTCAAGGAGTTGCTTACTGATCTCATAGCAGGACAGTCCTTCGTACCTTCATGGGAGTCTGAGTTATCAGATCTTGAGCACAGCTTGGGCACATTGAAAGATGTGGTTCATATTGTGTGCAAGAACATGATGGATCGCAGATCACTTGAGAGGAGGTCAAATGAAATGAAGAGGGTTGGTGTCACTTCAAGTGAGAAGGCATGCGGAATCAAGGGACAAGGTACGTCATTTGCATTTATAACGGAAACATGTTTAGCATCGGTTTCTACTCATTCGTGGGTAGTGGATACTGGAGCTACTGATCATGTTTGTTACATTTTGCAGGGGTTCACACCGAGGAGGGTGCTGAAGAATGACGAGGTTACCATCTCGATGGGGAACGCAGCACAAGTGAATGCAGCTGCCATTGGAGATTTCACCTTGTACTTTGATGATTCTGTTTTAACATTGAGAGATGTTTTATACGTGCCGGATTTTCGGCGAAACCTTATTTCAGTTTCCAAACTTTATGTTGATGGATATTCAGTTATTTTTGATAGTGGTGTTTCTATCATTGGTAATAACGGTGTTATCTGTCGTGGAATGCTGAATAATTCTCTCTATGTTGTTAACTGTAATCATAAGTCTTCTGCAAGTATTGCATGTAATTCATCCGTAATTGATAATCCTAGGAAGAGAAAACTTACTTCTTCTGATGAGGATCTTACATATCTCTGGCACTTGAGACTGGGTCACATCAGCTTGAAGCGGATTCAGATACTTGCAGATGACGGTAAATTGGACCTAGTCCGGGCTGTACATTATCAAGTCTACGAATCCTGCATCGAGGGCAAGATGTCAACTAGGCCTTTCAAGGCTAGTCAGTCTCGAGCAGAGGAAGTGTTGGAATTGATCCATTCTGACTTATGTGGACCGATGTCCACACAGGCTCGTGGAGGGTACGAGTACTTCGTCACTTTCATTGACGATTACTCAAGGTACGGAATGCTTTGAGAAATTCAAAGAGTTCAAGGCTGAGGTAGAAAAGAAGGTCGGGAAAACTATCAAGTCGCTGCGATCTGACCGCGGTGGCAAATACCTCGGTAACGAGTTCCTGCAATATTTGTCAGAAAATGGGATTACATCCTAGTGGACTGCACCGGGTACTCCCCAGCAAAACGGTGTAGCTAAAATAAGAAATAGGACTCTTCTAGAGATGGTAAGATCAATGATGAGTTATGCAAACTTACCAATTTCGTTTTGGGGCTACGCATTGGAGACAACAGCTTACGTACTTAATGTGGTGCCTTCTAAATCAGTTCCTAAGACGCCTTCTGAGCTCTTCCTTGGTCGCAAACCTAGTTTGTGCAAGTTTAGAGTATGGGGCTGTCCGGCACACGTACTGTCGAAGGAACCTGATAAGTTAGAAAGCAGGTCAAAAGTAATACTGTTCATAGGGTATCCCAGGCAAACGAAAGGTGGTTACTTTTACTGTCCTGAGAGTCAAAGAGTCGTTGTTAGCACCAACGCTAGATTCTTGGAGGACGAGTATGTGAGTAATCACAAGTGAAGGAGTGATATCGTTCTTCAAGAAATTGAGAACGAGAATGCAATTCCAAGGGAAGGGGAACGTGTAGATGTGGGTGCACCTGTGAGAGGTACAGCACCACAGACACGTTCTTCAGTGCAAGGTGCAGGATCACAAGTCACTGCACCTACTACTGACACGGCACCGATGCCTCGTCGTAGTGGGAGAGTTATTTTCCAGCCGGAAAGGTACATGTTCGTGGGTGAGTCTTCGGACTTGAGCCCGGAAGACGGACATGAGGACTCTGACCCACTGACTTACAAAGAGGCAGTGCAGGACAAGGATGTTGCCAAATGGCGTGTCGCCATGGATTCTGAAATTGAATCCATAACTGCTATGGATGTATACCAGAAAACTATTTTGTCGGATGGCTTTAGGGCCATAGGATGCAAATGGGTATACAAAAGAAAGAAAGGGGCGGATGGAAAGATTACGGCTTTTAAAGCCAAGCTGGTAGCAAAGGGTTATAGTCAGAAAGAGGGTGTTGACTATGACGAAACCTTTTCACCTGTACAAATGCTCAAATCCATCCGGATACTCCTTACCATAGCTGCGCATATGGACCTCGAGATCTGGCAGATGGATGTCAAAACTGATTTTCTGAACGGTTACCTTGAAGAAGGTAGAGACATCTATATGCAGCAACCCGAGGGTTACATAAGCAAAGGCGAAGAACATCTTGTCTGGAAGCTTAGGAAGTCCTTGTATGGACTTAAGCAAGCTTCAAGGTCGTGGAACTTACGTTTCAACGATGTGATTAAATCCTATGGATTTGCACAGTTGGAAAATGAAAGTTGTGTTTACCGACTTTGTGTCAGTGGGAGCGTGGTCTTCCTTGCACTATACGTTGATGACATACTCCTATTTGGAAACAACGAGGGAGTGATGTCCGAAATCAAAGTTTGGTTATCCGAACAGTTCCAAATGAAGGATCTGGGAGAAGCTGGCTACATTCTTGGGATTAAGGTCTTACGAGACCGTAAAAGAAGAATGTTGAGCTTATCCCAGGCATCATATGTGGATACTGTGATAGCCCGGTTCAGCATGCAACTCGCCAAGAAAGGCTTGCTACCTTTCAGACATGGCGTTCGTCTTTCTGGTGGGCAGTGTCCTCAGACACAGCGGGAGAAGGACGAGATGAGTCTTGTACCATACGCCTCGGCGGTGGGTAGTCTCATGTATGCGATGTTGTGTACCAGGCCAGATATTTGTTATGCCATTGGCATGGTAGCAAGATATCAGTCTAACCCTGGTCAGGCGCACTGGACTGCTGTGAAGCACATCCTCAAGTATTTGAAAAGGACTAAGAATTTCTGCCTAGTTTATCAAAGTGAGGATTTGTGCCCTGTGGGTTATACAGACTCGGATTTCCAAGGGGACCAGGATGAGAAGAAATCGACCTCAGGATATGTGTTTACCCTGGGAGGTGGAGCTGTATCTTGGAGGAGCTCAAAGCAGAAATGCATTGCTGACTCCAACATGGAGGCAGAATATGTCGCCGCCTCCGACGCCTCGAAAGAGGGGGTGTGGCTCCGGAACTACCATTTAGAGTTGGGCATGATTCCGAGTTTGCCGAGGAGCATCACAATTTATTGTGATAACTCTGGTGCAGTGGCTAACTCAAAGGAATCGCGGTCTCACGGGGCAAGCAAACACATAGAGAGAAAGTACCATATCATACGAGAAATCGTATCGAGGGGCAATGTGCTGATTAAGAAGATTGGCACTGCTGACAATCTTGTTGATCCGTTTACAAAGAGCTTGCCGCAGAAAGTTTACGAAAGACATATTCGTGAGCTGGGTCTGAGGTGGATGCCGACCATTGATAGTGGTTAAAGAGACATCAGACTAGATAGACGGACTGTATACTCTATAATAGCTTAGTTATGCTTTGAGTATAAGTGGGAGATTGATGGATTTTTTATACTGAAAGCATTTATTACAATGAGTATACAACGGTTTATTTCTCCTATCTGTTAACAATCTTACATGTATGAACAATGGTATCCTCTTATCTCACCGATAGGGACGATCATACGGCGTGTTGTAGATCGCAGAAGACAGTATGATCACTTGACCTAGTGAGACATAAACCTGATCACAGCCGAGACAGCGTATGAGGATACGTATGTCCGGATGGTTGCGGCATTGTCGGAATAAGTAGTCTGTCTTGGTTACTTGACATGCTGGTACGCAGAGGTGGCGTATTGATGGACCGCAATGAGATGTATTCGTCTGTCTGACATCAGCGAATACAAGATCTCGTTATATTGATTGAGTCTAAACCCTAACGAAGGTTCAGGGGTTTGCACGGGTTGACTGTTGCTTTGACTTGCCATGGTGGAGAGCCTAAGTAACGTGCTCGTATATCCGCATCTTGGGTAATAGTAGTTCGTGTAGTACCGCCTGAGACTGAACTTAGGTAACCATATCCGAGTAATAGGATGGGGACATTCCCTGAGGAGCTCAATAACATTCATCGTGCCAAAGTCCTGCAGGCTGATTAAGTTCAGGCACGAGTGATAAGGTTTGAGTGGTACTACTCAGGAATTATAAGATACTACCTCCGTCCCGGATCATTAGTCTTGTTTCATTCCGGCACAGATACCAATGCGAGTGAGATAGAGAAAATTAGTATTTTATTAATGAGTGTGTATTAATTTTCCATTTTAGGAAAGCAAGACTAATGTTTGGGACAGATGAAAAAGGAAAACATGACTAATGTTTTGGGACGGAGGGAGTATTAATTAATTGTAGTTAGAGCTTGTCAGAGGCTCCGATTAATTAATTAATGTCCGGTAACCTTAAATATGGGGATTCTCAATTAATGCAACCCATTCTCATAACGTGGTAATAAAGGGGTAGGTCAGTATTAATTATGCGGTGAAAAAGAATTAATATCAATTAATTAATTGTGTCCTGGGTTGTGGACATGGGAATTAATTAATTTATAGGCCCACTTTATTATTTGCATTAGTTCCCAGGTCTGGCCGAACAAGTGTGCTGAATTGAGCCCAGGAGCCCATCAGGGTTTACAACCCTAGGTCTATAAATAGACAGCTCTCTCATAAGTTGTAACATAGTTGAAAAACCCTAAACCTAAGAGAGAGAGGGGGCGCCGTTTTTGAGAAGAGAAAGGAGGAGAATTTTCGAATTCTGGTCCTGCTCAAGCCACAGATCTACGGAGTTCTCACCAGTAGTAGATCTGATCAGCACCGGGACACAGATCTGAAGATCTAATCTGGAGAACAGATTCCTCTTTTTCTCTCCCTTTTGTTTTCGATTTTCTCTAAGAAATTAGATCTCTAATTTCTGTTTCCGCAGATTAAATCGGATCGCGTGGTTGAATTGGATTTTGGAATTCAAACGCGAAAGATCGGTTCAGACTCGACGGAGTTACGGTAAACCCTAAATCCACAATTCTTCGTATAAAATTCATAGGAGCATGCTAGGGTTTTGAGAATTTGAATTATGAGCAACATAGATCGATCCGGTTCAGTTTGGTTTTGGTGATTCGGTTCACGAGAAAACCCTACAGTTACCTAACTCCAGTCTCAAGCTGTACTACACGAACTGCTGCTACCCAAGATGCGGATATATGAGCACTTTACTTAGGCTCTCCACCATGGCAAATCAAAGCAACTATCAACATGTGCATACCCCTGATCCTTCGTTAGGGTTTGGACTCAATCAAGAATAAGATCTTGTATTCGCTGATGTCAGACAGACAAATACATCTCAATATGGTCCAATCAATACGCCACCCTCGCGTACCAGCAAATCAAGTAACCAAGACAGATTACTTCTTCCGACTATGATGCAGCCATCCGGATAGATGTATCCTCAATGTTGTCTCGGTTGTGATAATATTTATGTCTCACTAGGTCAAGTGATCATACTGTCTTCTGCGATATACAACATACCGTATGATCGTCCCTATCGGTGAGACAGGAGGATACCATTGTTACGTGCATGTAAGTTTGTTTAACAGATAGGAGAAAAGTTAATCGTATACTCATTGTAATAAATGCTTTCTGCATAACAAAACCTAACAATCTCCCACTTATACTCAAAGCATTACAATAGTTATTACAGAGTATACAGTGCGTCTATCTACCCTGGCTATCACGTTAACCACTGCCAGTGGTCGGCATCCACCTCAGACCCAATTCACGAATATATCTTTCGTAAACCTTCTGCGGCAAGCTCTTTGTAAATGGATCAGCCAAGTTGTCTCTAGTGTCAATCTTCTTGATCAGCACCTCGCCTGTTGGGAAATCTGTCTAAGGTTTCCTCCCCCAGTAGCTTACTTGTTTAGATTATAGTTTTGGTGGATCAAATCCTAAGTCCTACCAGCATCAATTGTCTCTACATAGCTCTAGTCTTATATGTAAAGTCTTGTTTAGGTCTTTGTGTTGTAAGTCGCAGCTGATCAAGACTCATGCTGACATTGTTCACCAGCATGAGAAACGCTTACCACTGGCTACTGTTCACCAGTTGGGAAAAGTTTCATCAGCAGGCGGCTGATCAAGACTCGTGCTGACACTGTTCACCAGCATGAGAAGCGCTTATGACTGGATACTGTTCACCAGTTGGGAAGGGTTCCATCAGCAGGCGGCTGACAAACCTTACCAGGAGAATGCATGTTCCTACTTACACTATTCACCAGCGGTGATTTCACCAGTCATGGGAGATTCCGAAAAGAGTTAACATCCAGAGATTTGGTAGACTTAGATGATGCCAGGGCAAGTCACCAGCAGAGACTGCCAGCACAAGATCACCAGTATGATCTACCAGTCAGATGTTACCAGCAGAATTCCAGATTCTCTCTCCCCGCGTAGTAGAGACAAAAAGAAGATTCTCTGAGGAATCGACTGACAAAGTATGACTTTAAGGAAGGATAACTTAAAGTCTATCAGTCACAAGACGCCAGTCTTATTCCTCGGACTGACAGAGAGAGCCGTTCTGACACAAAGAGATCTGTGTCAGATAAAGCGGTCGAAGGTATGGGTCCTTTCCGGAAAAACATACCTGCCGCCGTCAGAAGGACATCCAAGGTCTGACACCTTTCCGGATGAGTCCAAACGGCTAGAAAGTTTGAATCGGATCCCGCGTCTATAAATACGTCGGAACCGTCAACATTCAAACAACCAAAAATTCTTACGAACGAACTAGCAAAAACGCTGTCAAAATACTTACAGAACTTTCGAGGCTTTCCATAAGCTTTCCGTGTGTTGATTTATCATACACGAGACTTCAAGCTTTAAGCTTGTAAGTTAAAGATCTCACTTGGTGTTCTTTCTCCTTCGAGAGAGTTCACAGCAGCTCCTGTGCTTACCAGCACTTGAGTTATTACGGGCATTCTGCCGTAGAGACTGTTACATTCTTGGGAGAACTAAAACACCTAGCTAGCTGTGGAGGTTGAAGTGACGTGCTCGCACTCCATTAGCTGAGAAGAGTTGAAGAAGGATCCAGGACCAGGAGCGGTTGATCTAGTGAACTGGTGGACGAGGCATTCACCAGCTAGAAATAGATCGTAGGAGACCTGTACCTGATTATTCTTAGTGGAATTTCCAGTGCTTCGACTGGAGAGTGGACGTAGATCGATTGATCGAACCACTATAAAAATCCTTTGTTATTTATCAGCTTTCTGTCTTTCATTCATATTTTAAACCCAGCACTCAAGTGCTGGAGTATATCCTGAAACTGATATATAACTGTGCAAACAAGGCTAATATTCAAAGTTTTGAATCACCAGCTGACCAGTTGTCAGCTGTGTACTGAGTAACCAGCACCAGCTGACCAGTTGCCAGTTGTCAGCTGTGTGTAAGTAGCGTGCAAGAAAACTCAACATTATTTCCGCTGCGTAACGTTTTATACTCTGAAAAACCGGGACCAACAAGTGGTATCAGAGCGGTCGGTCTTTCTAGACTGGTCGTACACTGAGTCGCTTAGGACCGAGATCCAAGTTTCCTTGCGCTCTACTCTACTCTTTCTGTCTATTGATTAGCTCAGGTACACAAGATGAATACTCCTAAGCTACTCAACTACAATCCTGACAAGCACGCAACGTGGCGAAAGAGGTCACTCATTACACTGAAAAGTTTCCATCCGGAAATGATAGACGTGCTGGAGAAAGGGCCGATCCAGATCACCAAGACACAACACCAGCTAGGAGATCGTCCAGCTGCTGAGATCCCAAAGCCCCCAGAAGAATGGAACACTGAGGACAGGAAGCGGAATCAGCTGGACTCCGTTGCTCACGAAATGATCCTGTCATCTCTTCCAGAGCCGCTGATGGAGGAAGTCCTCCAATTTGACAACTCCAAGGCAGTCTGGGACTACCTTGATAGTCTCTGTAAGGAGACAGATCAGATAAAGCGCAACAAGTTGCAAGTTGCGGTGGACAAGTACGAGTCATTCCAGATGCTGACTGGTGAAACCATCAAGGAGATGGAGGCTAGATTCAATGCTATAGTCAGCGAGCTGAAGTCTTTGGACAAGGAGTACTCGAATGCAGAGCTTAATGCAAAGATCCTGTCAAAGATGCCCAAGGAGGACTGGTTTGTGAAGACTACATCTCTTAAGGAGAAGGATCTATCCAAGATGACTCCCAAGGAGCTATTTGCTCAGCTCCAAGCACATGAGTGGGATATCCAAATGGTGAACAAAAATGAAGCCATTCGGACCGTTGGATCTCCCAGCATCAAAACACATGACGAAGCCTACTTCGTCAAGAGTGATTTCAAATGGAAGCCCAAGAAGCCTTTTCATACTGACAGATCTGCTGGGCAGCACAGCCAGCAGAAAGAGATACCATCCCCATCGGGATCTAACTCAAAAGGCAGCGAGAGCTCTATCGCAGATCTTGAGCAACAAATGAAGAGACTAGCTGTACTTCTAGAGAAAGCCAAGTCAAAACAGGGAGTATCTCTTAGCTCAACTGATGGAAAATTCGTCAAGAGAGCTCCCCGCGCGTGTTATCAGTGCCAATCCCCTGACCATCTTAAATTTGAATGTCCACAAGTGGATAAAGAAGAGCGGGAAAGGCTGAAGAAGCTCTTTGAAGAGCGTGCATCCAAGGCCGTTGCTAAGGCCATGCTGACCAGGACAGAGGTTCCTGATATACCTGACCATGACGACGGAGAATACGCGTCAGATGAAGAGTCAGAAGAGGAAGCTCTACTGGCACTTATGGCGGCTTTCGGAGAAGAATCACATGAAGAATGTGCTGACAGTGAGGGGGAACAAGCACTTGCTGCTGACGACCAGGTACAATATGTTCCCTCATTGCACATCATGTCTCCACGCATCCTAGACGATGCTGAGTCGCATTGCTCCGACTCAGAGTTTGTCACCATAGATATTCTTCAGCAAGAATTTCTTAAATTTTACGAAATAAAGAATATCTTGGCTAGCAAAAACACCTCGCTAAAAGATCAGATTTCTATTTTGACCAATGAGATTGAAAAATCTAGGTCACTCGGTGTAGAGTTAGCCACTCTGAAAGTAACTCACTCAGATTTGCTCAAAAATTTTGAAATTTTAAAAACTGAGAGAGATACCTTTCAAAAGATTGTCCTTGAGCAAGACAATAAAATAAATCATTTGAACAAAGGCTCAAAGAATTTGGAAGAGGCTCTATCCCATTGGAGAAAGCCTACTGATAAATCCGGGTTGGGATTTGAAAAGGATTTGAGCATAAACCAACCTGAACTCACTGCTGGTAAGGGTAAGGGCAAAGTGGTAAATGCATCAGCACCAGCTGGTAATACCCATCAGTCCCGTATGGCTGATCAGCATAGGAATCATAAGACCAGATTCATAGGTGAGTCATCACGACAAAAACCTCAACTGGCAAAATCCTCTGCTGACAGGACGCCAGCACACCGTAGGACGCAGACTAAGCCGAATAATTCCAAGGCAATGAAGTCAGCGTCAGTTACCAGTGGAATCCGACAGCCAGCACCAGCTGTCAAGGGAATTCACACACAACCTCGTCAGTATGCCAATCACCAGCATACTTGCAAGGGATCCAAATCTCAGAGTAACTCTGAGAGAAGGATAATACCTGATAGGAGGAATACCTATCAGAGGCCTGAGCCCAATCACAAGTTTTCTCAAAGGGCTGTGAAGGCTAGCCATGGTGGTCCACACTTCCAGAGACCACGAAGGCAACACACACAACCGGAAAAATATTTCCGAAATTCTCAGCGGAAGAATACTTCTAAAGGAGTTACACACACAGCCACACCTTCCCAAACCAAACTCATGCATTACTTCAAAATGAAGGGAAAGGCAACTGACGATATCAGCAAGGGTAAAACCGAGCTGAAAATCACTAAAGTCTGGGTTCCGAAAGGAATCATTCAGCGATCTAACCCTGCAGGACCCGCAGAAGATCGGGGACCTAAATAAATTCTTTATCTTTCTTGCAGGTACAGGATCATGCAACACAGCTTCAGAGGTCGAGAGAGTGGATCTTAGATAGTGGGTGTTCAGCTCACATGACTGGTGAAGAGGATTTGTTTGCAGATCTTATCAAGGTCAAAGGACCTCCAGTTATTTTTGGTGATAACTCTAAGGGCAGAGTTATTAGCAAGGGATGCATCGAGAAGGACGATGTCAGAATTATAAATGTATCCCTTGTCACCTCTCTCAAGCACAACCTCCTAAGTATCAGTCAGCTGTGCGAAAGTGGCTACACAGTTCACTTTGAGAAATCAGAGTGCCAGATCAAGGACGAGATGACTGGAGAGACCAAGTTGAGAGGTATTCGGAACGGAGGACTTTATACCGTCGACTGGCAAAGTGGGAAGACAGATTCATGCTTCGTGGCCACCAGTACTATGGAAACTAACTGGTTGTGGCACAAAAGGTTGAGTCATCTGAATTTCAGAACTATCAACTACCTGGCCAAGCATGATCTTGTGGAAGGACTTCCCAAGGGAGGATTCAAGAAGGAAGGGATTTGCAAAGCATGCCAGCAGGGCAAACAAACCAAGAAGTCCTTCAAGAACCAGTCGCCAGTCTGCCCCAGTACCAGTCAGGTACTCGAGTTGCTACATATAGACCTCTTTGGACCAGTAGCACCTCAAACCATTGGAGGAAGACGTTATTCGCTGGTGGTAGTCGATGACTACTCGTGCTATACCTGGGTAAAGCTTCTCAGAACCAAGGATGAAGTGAAAATCATTCTTCCAGATTTGATTGTCAAAGCACAGAAACAGAGAGAAGCTATGGTAAAGCGGATACGGTCAGACAATGGGACGGAATTCTGCAACAGTCTGCTGATGGATTTTTGCGCGGAAGCTGGCATTAAGCATGAAAGATCTGCACCAAGGCAACCGCAGCAGAATGGACTGGCAGAACGTAGGAACAGGACGCTGAAAGAAGCGGTCCGGTCCATGCTGGCAGAATCCGGCTTAGGACAGAGTTTTTGGGGAGAAGCGTTGGTGACGGCCTGCTATACTCAGAATAGAAGCGGGATCAACGACAGACTCAAGAAAACTCCCTACGAAGTTTATTTTGGTCGTAAGCCTTCTATAGATCATCTTCGTGCTTTTGGTTCACCATGTTATGTCCATAATAATGGTAAGTCGAAGTTAAATGCTTTTTCGCCTAAAGCTGATGAGGGTGTCTTTGTCGGATATGGACATCCCTCTCACAAGGGCTATAGAGTATTTAACAAGACCACCAAACTTGTGGAAATAACATGCAATGTTGTTTTTGATGAAGCTACTTTAGTGCGCAGGACATTACGACAACTGGATGAAGATGTTCCTGAGGTCAATGATGTCGTTGATCAGTTGGGCAGGAATTCTTCCAATGCTCAACCAACTGGTTTGACTAGACCTATGACTGAATCATCTTCAAAACCAGTATCCTCGGTTGCCCATCAGCAATCCGGGAGGGTCGGTGATGCAATTGACCTTGCTGAGACCTTACACTCAATCTCCCTGAGTGGAACTGGCAATAATCCAGGGAATTCCGTCTGGAATTTTTGAGCCAGAAGACGATGAACCAGCTGGAGTGGATGCACCAGCTGACGATGTAGATATCGCAGAAGGATCAGGAGATCAGTCAGAGAGTGAAGCTGACGAAGAGATTGTTCCAACTGGTGAAGGTCAACCACCAGTTGCAATTGCAGCTCCGACTGGTGAAGTTCAGGAAGCACCAGTCATCAGGATAGAAGAACCAACGCCAGCAGATTCTCATCTTCCCAAATGGCTGAGAGATCACCCATCCGATGCTATTCTCGGTGATCCGGAAGGTTCTGTCCAGACTCGACACGGCAGTGCGCTCCTGACTTGTTTTATTTCTCAAGTGGAACCTACTTCCATAGGAGTTGCGCTAGAATCTGCCGATTGGATTAATGCCATGCAAGAAGAGCTTGCGGAATTCACTCGCAACAATGTTTGGGACTTGGTGGAGAGACCATCACATCAGTCAGTGATTGGCACCAAGTGGGTTTTCAAGAACAAGCGAGATGAGAATGGCACTGTAATCAGAAACAAAGCTCGTTTAGTCACCAAAGGTTACAAGCAATGTGAAGGCATCGACTTCGACGAGACCTTCGCACCAGTTGCAAGAATGGAGGCGATACGGCTGTTCCTTGCGTATGCAGCGTATCATGGATTCACGGTATTCCAGATGGACGTGAAGAGCGCCTTCTTGAATGGCGAGCTAAAGGAGGAAGTATATGTCGAACAACCTCCAGGCTTTGAAGTAGGCACCAAAGTGTACAAGCTGAGAAAGGCCCTGTATGGATTGAAACAGGCGCCCAGGGCTTGGTACGAGACGCTATCACAGTTCCTAATCAGTAATGGATTTCGGAAAGGGAAGATCGACACGACACTCTTCATCATCAAGGATGCTGATGATATGCTAATGGTGCAGATATATGTCGATGACATTATATTCGGGTCAAAGAATATGTCTCTCTGCGAGAAGTTTTCTCAATTGATGCAGAACTCATTTCAGATGAGTATGATGGGCAAATTAACATACTTCCTAGGACTCCAAGTCCAGCAGTCAGCTGATGGAATTTTTATTAATCAGAGGAAGTATGCCAAGGACCTAATTCAGAAATATTGCCCAGAGAAGACTAAGGCTCTCAGAATACCGATGAGCACCAGTTGCCAGATCTTTCTTGATGAAGAAGGAGAATCGGTTGATCCTTCCAGCTACAGAGGTATTATTGGATCACTTCTCTATCTGACAGCCAGCAGACCCGACATTTCTTACTCAGTCGGAGTGTGTGCCAGATTTCAAGCCAATCCAAAGAAGTCACACATGGAAGCTGCTAGGAGAATAGTGAAATACCTCAAAGGAACTGAATCACTTGGCTTATGGTACCCCAGGAATGATGAGCTTACACTCATTGGGTATTCAGATTCAGATTTTGCTGGATGCCGTATAGATAGAAAAAGTACCAGTGGTACGTGTCAGTTTCTAGGACACAAGCTAATCAGCTGGTTTAGCAAGAAGCAACACTCAGTTGCTACATCTACTACTGAGGCTGAATATGTTGCCGCTGCCAGTTGCTGTGCTCAAATTCTCTGGATCAAGCAACAACTGGAAGACTATGAAGTGGACACTGGTTGTGTACCCATCTATTGCGACAACAGCAGCGCTATGTGCATAACGAAGAATCCGGTTCATCACTCTAGGACCAAGCACATAGATATCCGACATCACTTCATACGTGATCATGTCGAGAAGAAGGATATCAGCGTAGAGTACATCAGAACCGACGATCAACTAGCTGACATCTTCACCAAACCCTTGCCAGAAGCAAGATTCAAGGAGTTGTGCATCAAACTCGGTCTTATGGAGATTGATGCGAGCCCTAGTGTTGAGGAAGAATGAGTCCCAGCTCTCATTCCGTTCTTGATTTTCTGAAGGATGCTGATTAAGACTAAGTCCAAGCTCTTAGTCTTCATGTTTTCTTTAGTGGTGGCTCAAAACCACAGGTGGTATCTACTGGCAGAACTTATTCCATAAACAACGAAGGAAATGAGTCCCAGCTCTCATTTCGAATTTGCCAGCAGTCATGCACCATCAGTCGAAGTAAAATTGGGTCCCAGCTCCCAATTCCACGCAATGATGAAGAAGTGAAGAGAAGATTATGCGGAATGAATTGAGTCCAAGCTCTCAATTCTTTCAATCTTTCAAGTTGTCAGCAGACAACTGGTGATATATAAGTTGTCAGCAGACAACTGGTGATATATTAGTTGTCAGCAGGTAAGAAGGCCATACTGACAGGGGGAAGTATGCGACTGGCGTGTACTACTGATGACCAGTTGAGTCCCAGCTCTCAACTGACGTTCTCTTGAAGTCCAAGAGTCGTGCCAGCTGTCGCAGAAATGGCGGGAAAGGTTTAAAATTGGTCTTGCGTATGCATATCTTCGAATTTAATGCGGCATTTAATGCCACATTTAATGCGCACAGTGACTGCGCAGTCAAAAGCAATCTCGCGACCAATCAGCGTGTGCCAAGTCAGCTACACGCGCCATCCCACTTCAGCACGACCACGCACGTCGCTACAGGGAATCGTGCCTGCTGATGACCGTCGATCCTCACTTTTGACGAATTCATCTCGTCCATCCATCCCAGCATGGCACCAGTATAAATAGCTGTTATTCGTGATCGGAAAAACTCTTATCATTCCTTCAAATTTTTTCGAACATTTTTTCCGATCATCTTCCTTAAAATTTCCAAACACTTATTCCCTGAAAACATGGCATCTTCATCCAACCCCGCTGCTGATAAAT